>CABHPQ010169755.1:3505-54489 GCA_902168405.1 Peromyscus aztecus
AATGGAAACACAAGCTAAATATTAAAATGTCGACACAAGAATACTGCCTTCATCAGGTTCATCTGTATTTGCTTTCTAATTCTGTGGAAATCCCACGAACATTTTGAACTCTTCAATTTTTTTGTGTGTTTCCATTTTAAAGGCAACAGATAATTCAGGACTCACATGCTCTTCGGCTGAAGGTGTGTCATTAGCCCCCTTAGGGTCAGTCACTTTTAACCACAGGTACTTCCCAGCTCTTATCCAGAGCCTATAGTACAGGATCTGTTATTGTTGAATCATGTGTCCCAGAGCCTACAGTACAGGATCTGTTATTGTTGCATCATGTTTCTGCTTTAGAAGCTCAAGTTGCTATTCATAAGAATTTTCGTAATAAGAAAGGGTTCATTATCCATTGATAATATTAAAATTGAAACTAGTTTCAAAATCAGTGCATAATGTCTTTCAGGTCTCAGTCAAGTGCCATCTCTGCCAGCCTGAGTCTTTCTGCACATACACGCACCAAACCAGTTAGTTTATCTTGATAATGCTTGCTTAACTACACCAAGCCTCCTAACTTAATTGTTAATTGCTACCACATATAGAACAAGAATTTTACTTTTCCTATATGGCTATTCCTGAGATTTCTATTCTGAATGCCTTCCTTAAATTTTTGGAAGCACTATTTAGTGATTTCAAAGCCTCCGTAGGTTCTTTTTTTAACTTTTCTATTCTTACTCATTATTTTTACTTGCCACTAGGCAAATCTAGTAATAGAAAACAATGCAAGTTAAAAATATTGTCTTGAAAGGCCTATCAAAGCTTGTCTTCTGCATGTATTTTTGGGGGTGGTGGGAGTGATGCAGAATAGCTCCTAGGTTTTTCTGTTGCTGAAATAACACTGTAAATCTCTTCCTACCCTTAACTCTTCAGTATTTCTGGTCTTGCACATAACACAACTGTGAACTTATACGTCTTCTTAGAAATAACAGGCTTCCTTTGGAAAATAAGCACTTCGGAAATGTTCACCCGTTTGAGTTCACACATTGGTGCATTTTCCAGGCTATGCTAGGCAGACTGAGTGAATCAGGAAATTTCTTACCTCTTGAGGGACGTAAGACAATGCATATCACCAGTAAAGCAAGCGCAGCCAAGGTGGCAACTCCAAAGACAGTTTTCAGCCACGTCTACACAGAATACAGAAAATTAGACGCGGGCTTAGTTCCCACTAAGAAATGGTAAGATTTTGTCGAGCCCTAGCTTCTACTTCTCCTTCCCTACAAAGCTTGTGATTGTGTTCCACTGATCTGGCGGTAATTGCTGGAACCCTTCCAGTTCTGCTAAAACAAATGTTTCTACAGTATATTTAGAGCCGCTTTCCAATCCTAACACACACCAGGAAGCGGTACTCACACACAACTCCTCACCTTCTCTAAACAATAGAAAACTCGGACAATCCTCAGCCCGTGCTGCCTCGACTTTGTGGTAATCCCCGAGACCACACGCACTAACCTTCATTTTTCCAGATGTTTTTCAAAGTTAGCTGATTCTCACTGCACAGCGTGGGTCACTGCATCTGTAAAACTGTTGAAAAGAAGCAAGTCTGTCTTCCAGTTGGAAGCTGAAGTCGGGACGTGAAGTTTTTTTTTTTTTTTTTTTTTTTTTTCCTTTCCATGGACTTTTGACTACTGTGCCAAATTTCGAAAGATTTCTGTAAAATTAGAAACAGATTTTGGGGGCGTTCTTGGCCTTTAAATGAACTATGAGTGGCTCAAGGGAGGCTTTATAGCCCTCCCATCCTTGTAAATTCTACACCAACATCTGCTTATGTTGTCATACAGAGGTCGTTTTATTTCACTTTTTTTTTTTTTTTCTTTTTCTGGTGTTCAGGTTTGTGTCTCATTTTCTCCTGGAAATCACTCCAGTCACTTCGGTAACAGTCTTTTCTGTCCTCCTCCCATTTGCAGCTGAAAGGAGGAATTTCAAATAAAGACACTTTCTGATACGTGCATCATACATATCTAATTTTTAGGAAGGGAAGAACATTGGAGCCAAATACGGCTTTGTGAGAAGTACATGGTGTAACTGCACACTTTTCTCCTAGGAGCCTAGGAGGTGCAGCAGACAGAAATGTTTTTCTTTCGGCACAATTTCTTTGTCCATATAGCACCATATGCACTTTCAGTAAATACAGAAGTTTAAAAATTCAACTGTCTAAACCCACGGCTGCTTTCCTTTAAAGAAATGAAGCGCCATCTGTCGAAATGTAGTATGGGTTAGGTGTGTTTGCACAGGCTAGAAAGACGGAAAGATCAGTGGGAATAATTTACCAGCAGACCTTTGGAAGAATGGAAATGGCTTTACAAGAGTGATATTTTTGCTTTGCTCTCAGAATATCTTCTGAGAAAGGAGAACATTTAGTAATTATAAAGACCTTAAAATAAATTTTAAAAAGGCAAGTGGAGAGTAGTCATGTGTACTTCATTTTGGCTAAGTCCACGTATTTCAAAGTGATCGGTCATCTTGGCAGATCAGTAAAATGACTGATGGAATCCACACAGACACACAGACATACAGACGCACACACATACACACAAACACAGACAGACAGACAGGCAGACACACACACACACACACACACACACACACACACTCACATTTTTTTCTTTTTTGGACATTCTCTCTGGACCAGAGCAATTCACTAGGGTAGACTATTTGTTTCCACATGGATACAGTTGCTAAAAAATGCTACCTTCAGCTTTCCACCGATGACTTTCTTCAGAAGTTTGTAATGTCCTTTGCCTGACTATGCTAATCTTCATGCCTTCATGCTGATCTTTCATGAACTGTTTATGGAAAGCACTGAGGAAGCATTACTGGAATATGTTGCTGTTTGCCTTTGCTAACTGCTCTGGTTACCACAGGAAGCTTTCTTCACCATAAACCAGGACAGTGGCTTGGGAACTTCCTCTCAGACATTCTCCAGACAGCCATCCCCAAATTCCAGCCTCATGAAAGTTCTATTAAGGAAAGTGAGTCATTAGCACGTACTGGCAGAGAAATGTACTCAGAGTCCACAGCAGCTTTGGGATGAGTCCCAATCCCTCTGCAGTTAGTGAGCCCTCACTTAACAAATGGGAGCAGTCGCTGAGAGTGATCATAGGTGTGCTGTGCACTTACAGATATCTCCATGAGTCTTGATGATGAGCCCTCAATCCAAGATAAAATCGCCGGCCTGGTCACAAATGAACTGCCTTCAAGAGGATCTTCTCAGACAGGCTGTTTTCTTTGGAACGTCCACATAATACTTTCTCAGAAATTCTGTTCCAGCCTGCCAAATCCCCAAAAGTCAACAAGTACTTGGTAGTGAATGATTCCCAAGACCTCCTTTTCTGGATAGAAACTGTCTGCAATAAATGATTAAGGTATAATTAAAATGCATACTGCTAGCTTTAGCAATTAAGAACACTGTCATGTGACTGGTATGAGTAGCACTTAGAGCTCTGGAGATGAGTGGAGGAGTCCCCATTCGGACCCCAGAGACTCAGTGAACAGGTTTTATGAAGAAATGAGAGTGCCTTAGGAAGGAACATTTACATTGAAAGTGTTAGTGTGTGGGGAAAGTAAAAAGATGAATAAACATTTTTTTGTTTGTGTTTTCTTATCAGACTATAACATCTGGGGATTATTAACTATTTGAACTGTTTAAAGTAGAATGTGACTGGGTACAAAATAGAGACAGGCTCTTGCATATAGTTTCATAAGTTAGGAATATTTTTCTTTTTTTCCTTTCATTTTTCTTTATTAAGAAATTTTCTACTCACTCCACATACTATCCACGGATCCCCCCCTCCTCCCTCCTTCCACCCCCCCAACCCTCTTTCCCAAGCCACCCTGCATCCCCACATCCTCCAAATCAAGGTCTCCCATGGGGAGCCAGCAGAGCCCGCAGGGGAGATACCATGATCAAGGAATATATTTCTTATAGCAGAGTTACAGACTGGTATGTGATCTAGCTTGTATCAAAGCAAAGGTTTCCAAATACTTGGACATTTAACCATTTCAACAGCTTTACCTAGTTTCTCTTTGGGTGTCAAGATAAAAATACTTTTGATAAGGTGCTTTGTTCTTCATTTTTTCCCCACTAAGGAAACTGACTTTATAAAAAAAATGTGTAGTTATCATCTAGTCAAATCTTGTTGTTGGGAAAACAAGCAAAGATAATTGAGAGAAGGTCTGTTTCCTCAGGGAACATACTCTCACACCAGTATAGAAGGTCCATTTCTGTTTCTTTTTCCTTTCAGGAGATCTTGCTAAGTATCACAGACTGGAGCTGTGCTTGGTAGGAGTACCCTGATAGGTTGGTAATTTCTGCATGGACTTGTGAGAGGGGACAGACGGGACACACGACATCCTTAAATGAAATTGTGCCATTTGTCAGCATGAGACTTTTTCTCATTAAATGACTCCAGGTCTATTGAAATTATATAGAAACAGGCAGAATGACAATGGTCCATTAAAAATCAAGGGTAGGAACTGGGATAATAGAGGCTATGAACCACCCTGCTTTCAAAGCAGGGGCCATGTAAGGCTTAGTTTAAAATATGATGATATTATGGTAAGCGCATTGGGTAAATGGGCAATAATACATCTCAAGCCTACGAACACACCTTGCTAGAGCTATTTACTAACAGATATTGGTTGTTTTCCTAAATGACTCTGCTGTAGTTTGGAGCTCAAGTGGTCTCTAGATACTCTTGTATTGAAGGGGTGGTCCCTAGCTGTTGGAATTGATGGGAGGTGTTGAAAATTCTAGAAGCTGAAGCTGAACTGAAGAAGTTAGGTCACCAGGAACGTGTTCTTGAAGATATATGGGGACCTCGGCCCATTCCTGTCTCCTTTTGCTTCCCAGCTATCATGAGGTGAGCAGGCTTGCAGTACCACCCTTCTGCCATAAAACTTGCCCATCGCTTTGGATCTTCAGACGTAACGAACACTTATTCTTTATTCTAAGCACAGTACTTTAACATATAATTTCATTTTTATCTCTGTTCAAACTCATTTACTGATTATAAACCAGATTCCAGATAAAAAGTTAGTTAAGTTGTCCATGATTCTAACAGTGCATAGTTTGAAAATATTACATTGATTCTTTCTGGTAATTCCTTAATTGCTTCTAAAGTAATAATGACTATTTACATTAATGAATATCCCACTGGTTTTCTAGGCGACACAACTGGAAGCGCCATGGAATTTTAAAAACTAAAACATATTCAATATTTCAAATATTAAAATTATATTTTAGTTTTAAACCACATGCTTGGTCTGCATCAGTGTTGCGCATTTCTTAAAAGAACACAGTCTCACTCTACAAAGACCATGGCCATAGTTTTGTTAGAACTGGAGCCTAGTAATCAGAGAAATGTATGTTTTCTGGGGGCTATGAGATCTCTCTTCAAATATGTGAGTCATTTAAGGAATTTGTCAGATTATCATCAAAGAGATTTCTCAGATCCAAGCAAGAATGTGTCCTGACATCTTGAGAGCATATAATAGCTGTCACACAGTTATAGATCTGGAAGCAGTGGTGTGACATAGTGTCGATGGGAGAGGATATCGCTTAAACTACTTTTAAAATCTAATCTAATTTCTAAAATTGTGATTTTGATGTAAGGAAGAATATGAAGAAACATGTCTTTCAGTTTATAATCGCTACCCACCACCTTCACAAATGTCATATTAAATGCCAGGGGTTCATTATCCTCTCAAAATTAGAAAGAGTTCTGGAAGCAGAGGGGGTTATCTGTCAAATGAGAACTAGAAAGAAAATAAACAATCCATTTCCTTCTATGCTGTGGACAAGGAGACCCAGGGATTAACCCAATACTTCAATGAAATTTGTGCTATATTTTGTTTTTATTTTCTATTTTTTGGTTTGGAACTCACCCTGTAGCCCAGGCTAACCTCCAACACCTGATATCTCATACTCTGCTTCCTGAAGGAACTGGGACCACAGGAATTTACCATGACTGTCTTCAATGGTATTTCAAACACAACTCCTTTTAAGTGGTTCATTAATGGGAAGATTAATCAAATGGTATAAATTTATACCTTAGATACTTTAGCACATAAAATAAACCATTTCACTAGTTTGTAAAGTTAGGGAATACAATGATGAGTAGTCAATGTTCACTGAGAACCTTTATAAGCACTTGACTATTGCCATCTCATCATCTTCAGAATGGGACACAAAACTAAACAGTCTATAAGGCAATTTGACTGATTCACACTCAGGTTCTAGCTGGCAAGTCTTTGGGGTACATGACTGGGTTGTATAATTAAGATTATGGAAGATGAATACAAACAGAAGGAAGGCTTTGGATGAGCTAATAAACTGGACAAGGACAAGGGTAGACTCAAAGAAATGAGTGGGTAAGAGTCAAAATACTGTCAATACTTGGAGGCAGAGGAGCACTGTCTTGAGTCACATTGAAAACTCTTTACAAAAGAGTTGGAGAAATGGAAGTTCAAATTGGCAAGGTGAACATATGCACTGGTATTTTGTCCATTAGAGTATAATACAGAGGAAAGGGTATCAGTTAAGTAGTCACGAAGAAAGCATTGAAGGTATCATTGGAAAGCTGTGCAGAGGATAAACATCTATCATGGACACATTTAGAAAAGAACCACTTTGCCTGGAAGAAATGGGGGGTGCCAGAACTGACCTGGCATTTACAACAGAGGGTGAGATGGAGCTGAAAAGAGACTAATTGGATACTAATATGTGGACATCTTTGCTTTTGTCTGCAGAGGAATATGCAGCTGGGCGTTAATGCTAGCTCAAAGTAGATTTACTTCTCAATGACATCAAGGTGTTACTGGGGAGGGGTGTCAAGGCACCAACACACCAAAGCCAACCCATCCTCCAGCTTTATGACTTCATCAGTATCCTTAAATTTGCCATCCCCAGCCGGGCTGTGGTGGCACAGGCCTTTAATGCCAGCACTTGAGAGGCAGAGGCAGGCGGATCTCTGTGAGTTCGAGGCCGGCCTGGGCTACAGAGTGAGATCCAGGGAAAGGCACCAAAGCTATACAGAGAAACCCTGTCTTGAAAAACAAAAAACAAACAAACAAAAAATTGCCATCCCCATACATGTGTTTTCTTCCTAATTTTCATATCTACTACAAGATATCTAGGTAAGAAAGATAATTTTATTAAAACAAGATATATTAAATCTCTAAAACATGAAAGAAAAAAGTGAATAAAACAAAAGTTGAATATGTGTAAAAAATACATCCAAAGTGGGTAAAAACAAAAACAAGCAACTGGCAGATAATCCTAGGAATTGAAGCAGGTATTTTTTTAACCTTATTTTTTTTTATGAAACCTTGATGAATCTCCTCAGTAATAGTAAGCTCAATCATTACCATCATTTATATGCAAGGTTATGAGAAAATAAACTTAAAGGATTATAAAAATCTTCATGATGGATAATTTTGTGTATCAATGAAATTGTTCTAAGGGATGTTGGAATAGCTGGAAAAACATTGCTTCTGTGTTCCTCCAGAAAAGTTAGTATCTGAATCCACAGTGTGAACAACAACAAAAATCAGTCCTTACCAAAGTGGGCAAAAAAACCCATCTCATCTCTTAAGAGTCTGAAAAGACCAAAAAAAAAAAAATCAAAAGAAGAACAAGTCTATCATTTATCTGTCTATCTGTTATCTATCTATCCATCCACCAACCTATCATCTGTCTGTCTATCTTATATTCATCTACCTATCAATCATCTATCATTTATCCATCTACCTATTAATCATCTATCATCTATCTTTCTTTTCTCTACCTATTATCTACCTTTACATGTATTTATAAAACTATCCCTTGTCTATTTACCTATTTATTATCTATATATCTATCATACAGATCTACCTATCTGTCCATCTGTTATCTATCTATATCTGTTGCTATCCATATATAGCAAAGATGGATAGTGTAACAAAGTCCTAGAACTTAGTAGGCCCCCACACCTTAGCACAACTGACTTCATGATGGAAGTGCCATTCAGGCTGTAAAACTCAGCATGAAGACAGCACCACAAGATAAAATGAAAGCAAAGACCTAATCCTTCAAAGTCCATAATTCTGGAAATGTATCTAAATGTGATAACTTTGCCTTTTGGCTTCTGTATTTCTGCTTCTGGCTAACTTTTCTTGTTAACAGAAATATTTCAACCCAGAATATGTTTGTGTGTGTGTGTGTGTGTGTGTGTGCGCGCGCGCGCGCGGGGGCGCGTGCTTAGAACTTCACACTGAGAAAGACTTAGGATTACACTGGGATCCTGAAAACCCAGTGTGGTTGAACACGAAGTGCAGTCACCTTCTGGCTAATAAAGAATTTCTATTTGCTTAAACCCGTATCAGAGCAGTGTTCTCTGGTAGATACTCTACACCAAATATAATGATAGAAAAGATAAGTGACATAGAATAAAAACACAGAGAGTTCAAGGACTAAAAGTCAAAAGAAAGGATTTCAAGAAGTAATTGAAATGTCATTGTGTGTGTGTGTGTAAAATCAACTAGTCCTGATCTTAAATTACATGCACTGTCCAGTAGGCTTCAGGAAAGAGAGAGAAACAGAAACAGGAATGTATAATTTATGAATAAGGAAACAGTAAATGTGCTGACGTCCTTGCTCAAATGTCCTATTTTTAATGATGCCTTATTACACATTTAAAATCAGACCTAATTCTGGATGAGACAATCTGTTTTAGCATTGGGAAAGAAGGCAGAGGCAGAAAGATTAGCAGATTTAGGCCAGTTAGAACTACCTAGGAAGTCCCAGGTCAGAGTGAGCTGCATAGCACAACTATATTAAAACATTAAACAAACAAATATCCCCCCAAATCCCAAATGATGACGATGATGTTGATGATAAAATAATTGCATAAATAATTTAAGCTAAGTAAAATATAATGTAATTGACCACTCTTAGGGGCTCTAGTGCAACTTAGTAGTAGTGTGCTTACCTCATATGCCCAAGGCCTGGGTTCAATCTTCATTACTGCAAAAACAAATGAATATATAAATAAATGAGTAAATACAAATAAAACTGACCCCTTTTAGCTCCTACATTTTCTTATTCTTTCTAGCCTCCATAGAACTCATCACTTGCCAACATTCTGTAATATTCTGATTTATGATCTTTATTGCTTCTTGACTCTTTCCCTTAAACAGCTCCATCAGACAAATTTTTATTTTTACTCACATGCCCGGGGTTTAGGGACAACACTTAGCTTAAAATATGTACTTAATAAACACTGATGGCCAAATAAATGAGGGAAGGGAGGCAGAGAGGCAAAGTTCTGCCCTGGTTTCCAGTGGGTCCTGCTTTGACAACACAAAAGGGGGCACTTCCAGGAGTGGTTCGTAAATGATCAAGTTTGTTTCTGAGATGCAATCAGATATCAGCCATTGTTATCCCACAATGGTCGTGTAATCCTGTGCTATTGCATCAGGGTGTCTTTCAATGTGGACTGCAGGATTTAGATTCTAAGTGGAGCATTAGTAAGAGGAGACTTTACTGCAGCTATTCAGGTATTTTCCCCTAAGAACAGAGGAAAGATTACCAGCTATTTATTGGAAGTATCTCTTTTATGGATTAGTAAAGTGAGAATTATCCAAACTCGGTGTCTCCTTCTTATGACATTTTAATTAGTGAAATTTCAGTAAATGCACAATCTAACAAACAATGCTGTGATTCTAGCAACTAGGACACTTAAAGATGGATAACTGTACTAGAATATCATTTCATCATAAAAACAAGCTTTTGATTGAATTTTTAGAAAGGGTAGAAACCTGGAAAATCATTGTGTAGCTCAACATGCTTACAAGGATGTTTTTTTTAGGGAGTGATTTACCTTGATTGTAGTGGATGACTTGGCTGCCGAGCTGATGTTAAGGTGTTGTGAAGGGCACCTCAGAACTCTGTAGAGTTTCTGGGGCCATTGGGACCTAGTGGCTGTGAAGGGGTTGGGTTTTCTTCCTTTCCACTCAAACTCTGATATAGCTAAGGGATTCCTTTCTCTATATCTCCTCTTCCAGACTCATCCTGGTAAAAGCATTCCTGATGGGGGCCCAGTTGTGAGAAAGGATGGGGAAGCAGTAGGGCGGAGAAAGGAAAAGTGAGAGATCCTGTTCTCCATGGCCGACACAACTCTGGCATTGGTTTTGGTGTATTATGCTGGGACAGGAACTCCTGTGGGGGAAAAAATCTATATATAGCAGAATAAAACCAAGCTTTAAGATAAAGGGTATCTTTATATCTCCACTCAGCTCCCTCAAAGGCCTGTCTGTCAACCTAAGGCTGTCAGGAGTCCTGTAGTGAACAGATATTCTGGAAAGGGAAGTCAGAGAGCCACAACCAACAGTATTGTGATAAAAATAGAGTGTCTGGAAAGGTAGAGCTCTGCTGGGGGAAAAATAGGTGAGGATTGTGTTAGAGGATGTGGCACTAATGCTAACGAGTAAATCTGGTGCAAACCGTGGAGCCACCATGTGTCTCCACCCCAGTAGACAAGGCTCAAAGAGCCAGAAAAAGGAGGCAGGGCATATTGTTGTTAGTGAATGTCCTGCTCTGCCTATGGCATGTATTGACTGCTTTTTTCATTGCTGTGACCAAACATCTGACAAAAAAAAGGAAACTCAGAAGGGAAAGGATTTATTTTGTCTAATGGTTGAAGAGAAAAATAAAGTCCACCACAGACAGAAGGCGCAATGGCCAGAGTGTGAAGTAGGTGAGCACATTGTGTCCCTCTGTAGGAAGCAGGTTGCGTTCTCTTTATTCTTTTAGTCAGTCTGGACTCTAGCCCATGGGACAGTGCTATGTACATTTGTGGTGGATTTTTTCCTCTTTAGTTAAAACTCTCAGGATATGCTCTCAGAAACAGAACCCAAGGTGCACCTTGTTAGGTGACTCTATGTCCTGTCAAGCTAAATGGAGTTTAACAATCGCTCAATTCTGCTAATGACCAATTAGTCTGGTGATAATTGTCTCACACTTCAGCCCAATGCTGTAACTGAATGTTTTGAAGCAGCCTTCAGCAGCTCAGGAATTAAGAGGGAACCATGGAGTCAGCAAACTAATCATTCAGTTGGATTTTGCTATCTAAGGGAGTAAAACAGTTCTCTGGGGCCAGCCAGTAGGGCAAAACTTAACTCTCTGGGACCACTGAAAAAGGGTAGCACACACACAGAGGCACACACAGAGACACATACACACACGGACACACTCATACAGACACATGGACACACACATGCATGCATGCACGCACACACACCCCTTTAGGGTCTGCCTATCATCTCTCATCTCCTTCATTTCTTTCTTACCTGTATCCAGATGTATCCCTTCTGCATCTTCATTTTTCCCCCTTAGATTTTATATACCCCAGTAGAATCTCTCAAGCAACATAAAAATTACAGTGTGGATATATTCCATTTTTTAAATGAATGATTACAATGAATGCAACAACATGTCTTCCATATCCCTTACATGATTAAACATTTTACATATTACAGGTGAAAAACAAATTCATCCCAAGAACCCAATACATTCATGACCAAGCAACTTGTTATAGATTAACAGAGTGTAAGTAAGCAAGGTGTTTGTTCTCAGCCTCTTCTTTTACTGGCAGGTTGCAATTTGAAGTTACAAAGAAAGGATCAATCACTTTATTATTTATCTCAAAAGGTAATCTTATAAAAAAATCTTTAAAGAAGCACAAATCTAAACTTTCATATACGAAAAGCAATCAGCCAGCTCTACTTTAAATCTTTAGGGTGCACACTCATTCATCAACAGTTTTTTTATAGCAGGAAGCGGAGGGCAGAAATGGGTACAAGGAATTGATCATCACCTTTGATTACCAACCCATCTTAACAAGAAGGTTTGTCAGCCAGCAATAGATGTTTTGTTGTTTGGTTTCTTGATCTCAACGAGTCCCTCACTCAACTATTAAAAGTCTGCTTTTCAAAATTTTAAATTATTCCCCAAGATTCACTACCTCAACGACATTAACAAAAATATCTTAACCTAACCTTAAGTCATTATTTAAAGCTTTGATTTTAGCTGTGATGTATACTGAAACCTGTTAACACAATTCCCAGCAGTTAAGATTAAAAGAACTTGAGCCAGCCTGTTTTCTGGGAGTCAATTGTTTTCCTAAATCATTAACCTAAGCCACAGTCCACACAGCTCCTCATGAGAAACTCCTAGCTAGCATGACACTTCCTTGTACGTATTTTTCTGTCATCTGCAGCCCCTGCTTTATCATGGGCAGGAGCAACACTATATCCTGTTTTTACCTATATTAATTTTCCCACTAAACCAACCTCTATCATAACCCCTTACTATATTTATTAAAAACCCTCAATCAACAAAATCCTATTTAAACTAACACTATTGTTGTATAAAATCATTACTTCACTTAAGCAGTACAGCTTAGGAAGAAATCATCTTCATAACAATCCACAAGTAAAAATGACCACTAGAACAAGATATTTCCATGAGATAATCACACTACATTAAAGGCAATGGGGATCTCCCCCACCCCTGCTAGATACCAGAAAAAAATGGCAGTGGTAAACATGTTAAGGCACAGTAGGAGCAAGAGACATTCTGGAACCAAATCCCTCGGGGCCTTGCCTATCTGAGATTCACCCATCAATGCCTTGCATTCTGGTGGGCCAAATCCCTGAAGTCAACTGCCACATGCTGATCCCCTGACATAGCCACCCACATGCACTATTTCTTCCATTGTTATTGTAGCATTTAGGTAAGTGCATATACAGAAAAAGAAAAGCAATAAAAGTAAAGGGGAATGAAGAGGAAGGGTCAGAAGGAGCTGTGGTCTTACCTATATGTGGAGAAGTTTAGTTACAAGACACAGAAATGAGAAAAAGTCTAGGTCTTTCTTCCCCCAACTCTACGCTGCTTATTCCCTTGCCTCAGATACAGACAGAGACAGTATTCTCTCTTAAGCAGAGGTCTTCGTATGCAGACCCTAAGACAGAGCAATGTAAGTGGGATTTAATTGTTTATTGAAAGGGGGCATTGTTCTCAGTTCCCTGGAGAGAAGTGAAGGAGCATAAGGACATAAGGACATAATGGAGCAGAAGGAAATGTAGAATGTAGAACAATCTCAGAGAAAGCCACATTCAGCCCCACTAGGATTTCAGGAGCTGGGATGTCCCTTCACAGTTAGTTGCCAGAAATGGATGGAATAAACAGACTTGTGAGTCTCATCACTCATCACTTACTTGGCTTCAAGCCACCCCCAAAGGGGCATGATGCTGGTTGAGGCATTCAACATAGCCTAGGACAGTACCTACAATGTGGCAGTTGTGAACTGTCAGGTTCAGGTACTGGTACCTTGGTCCTGCAGAGAGAACCTGGGCAGAGAGCTTGTCTGTGTCTGTTGGCACTGTTCTAACAAATACATAAGACTGGGACATTTATGAGCAATAGGAGTTTATTTCTCAGAATTCTAGAGGCCTTAAGTCTAAGATAAAGTCATTTGCTGTGGGGTGGATGCCTTGTTTCTGTAGCATCCCATGGCAGAAAATAGAAGGGCAGAAAGTTCTACTTACAGTCCTCCAAGCCATTCTCAGGGTCGCAAATCCCATCTGTGAAGGCAAAGCTCTTAGGGCCTCTGCCCTGTCTCAGTATGGATATACTAGGTTTTAGATCCCAACATGAATTTTAGGGAAGACACATTTAAACCACAGGACACTCACACTACCTACTACAAACTATTATTCAGTGTTTGCTGGAAAAAATTATACATAACTGGAACAAGAAAACTAACAAGAAGAGAAAAATAAAAGACTTTAGAGTTAAATACCTCTATCAGGAGTGATCAAAAAGTTCACATTTAAACCAAAGTCTATCTATCTCTTTCTTTTGTAAAGTAAAGTGTCTAGAACTGCAATATCCACTGTCATGGCCACCAGCCACACATGCCTACTGAGCACTTGCAGTATAGACTGTATCAAATGAGTTGTGTAAGTGTAAAACACAAACCGTCTTTTGAAAACTCCAGGAGTCCAATTGATGAGAGAGAGGAGGGATTTTATGAGCAAGGGACACAGAGATCATGATGGGAAAACATACAGAGATGACCAACAAAACTAGTAGAAACTCATGAACTGTGGACCAACAGCTGTGGAGTCTCCATGGGACTGGACTAGGCCCTTGAGGCAGTTGTTTAACTTGAATTATTTAGGGAGCCCCCAGGCAGTGGGATTGGGATCCATCCCTGGTGCATGAGCCAGCTTTTTGGAGCCCAGTGCCTAAGGCATGACACCTAGCACAGCCTTGGGGGGCAGGGGTTTGGATCTGCCTCAACTGAATGTACCAAGCTCTGCTGACTCCCTGTAGGAGAACTTGCCTTGGAGGAGGTGGGAATAGGGGGTAGGTTAGGAGGGGAAGGCTTAGGGATGGGAGGAGGGAGGAGAGGGGGGAATCTGTGGTTGGCATGTAAAATGAATAGAAAGTTTCTTAATAGTAAAAATATTTTTTAAAAAAAGAATACATAATTTATAAACAAGTTTTTAAATTTTATCTATTTAATTTTAAAATGCTGTTATTTTAAAAAATAGCCACTATAGCCAGGTGGTGGTAGCACAGGTATTTGATCCCAGCACTTAGGAGGCAGAGGCAGGTGAATCTCTGAGTTTGAGGCCAGCCTGGTCTACAGAGCAGATTCCAGGACAGCCAGGGATACGCAGAGAAATCCTGTCTTAAAAAATCAAAGAAAAAAATAGTCAAAAAAGAAAGAAAAGAAAACTATAAATTTGTTCTAGATGATTTCTTTTCCTTCTTTCCTTTCTTCTTTCCTATCTCTCTTTATTATTTTTTTTCAGTGTAAGGGATCAAAGCCAGGGTTTCAAGAATGCTGAACAAGTATCCTACCACTGACCTGCATCCTTAGCCCTAAGAATCTGAAAGTCACAATGGTGCCATTATCTCAGGCGACAGCTTAAGATAAACAAAAAATATCTTTAAAAATATATATAGAAACTTACTTCTCGAGTTTTGGAATGTGAGCCCCAAACTCTTTGCATGACTGTTGAGAGACTGCATTAGTCAACGTCTGCTGCCATAACAAAACACTGCACACTGGGTAGCCTAAGTGATAGAAATGTATCCCCCGATATATATACAGTTCTGGAGGCTGTAAGTCAAACACCAAGGTATGGGTATGGCTGGGTTCTAAGGAGGGCTCTCATCCTGCCTGCAGATGGCTGGCTTTCTGCTCTCTACCTAATGGCAGGAAGCTCCAGCTCATTTCCTTACCTGACCGGAAATGGACACTGGGAGTAGCCAACGTTCACTGGCCACTCCTCCAGGGAAGCCGAGTCCTTAGGAAACCAATGGGTTGGCCTCATTGACAACTAAAAGAGATTCTGACTCACTTTAAATCTTTTCCTCAAGGCAAGAGGATTGCATGTACCATAAGCCAGGCATCAGTGTGCCTAGACGAGAAAACAGCTGTAGCTCATCGAATAAGTTCTCGGGTGCAATGAAATAGTGATTCCATATGCCAGCAACATGAGGACACATGGCAGCAGATGACAGCCAAACAGAACTATGAGTCACGTTTAGGGCAAAAATAAGGTAATGCAAATAAATTACTTGTATTTGTTTCTATCACCAACTGTGCTGCACTTTTGTATTTATTTTGTGTATTGCCATCAATTTCATGCCAGCAGTATTTCCCTTAGCTAGTGATTTTATTACAGAAGCATCCAGAACCACTCATTCCTTCCAGTCCCACTGCCAATGACCAAGTCCAGATTTCTGTTACCTCAGCCAGAATGATTCCTTCCAGCTCCTCTCTTAATCTTTTTCTTTCCAATTTTTTCCCTCTCTTCAATCCATGATTTAGCCTGTTAACTCCTTGTAGGTCATCATTTCCAAAACATGTCATTTTCCTGCTCAAGAAACTAGAATAACAAGAAACATGTCATTTTCTTTTCCTTAAACATGTCATTTCCTTGCTTAAGAAACTAGAATGACATCATATTGTCCAGACAGTATGGCAAGCCCAGACACAGTATGGCACTCCATCAAATCCAGACACAGCATGGCATTCCAATAGACGTGTAAAATATGTTAGTCTTTCTTCTTCTGTCTTTCTCATTTAGAACACACTTCCTACCCTAAATCTACTCTTGAAATTGTATTAAATTAATATAGATGGAACATTAAATATATATGGTATTACTCAAATTGCTTACTCCTAATCCAGAAGCATTTCTCAAATAATCCAGAGCATTTTTCAGTGGATTGCTGACTTTTCTGAGCTCCATGACACCCATACTGGATGTTAACACTCTCCTGTATGGTCATCTTTTATTTGATACCTTCATGCTTTGAACTCTTAACCAACTTGCCAACTCTTTGAGGTCAGAGATGCTGGCTCATACCTCAAGTAAGAAAAAGAAATTCATATTTCTTAACTACTTCTTCCATGCCAGTCACTATACAGTGTATTTAGCATTAGTTATTCTGAATTCTCTCCATTGCTTTCCTATATATGTGTATGATGTCTCTGCATCATTTCCATATTGCCCTGCCAGACAGCCCTGACGACTAAATGCCAAACAACACCAACTCAAGTAGTCAGCAGCAGAGTTACTGGTGTTTTGAGACAATGACGGCATCTCCACCAGTCAGCTCTTCCCCTTGGGCTGCAGCCTCCTCGCCTTGCTTCTGGAACGCCCTCCCCACCTTTCTTCATCAACATTTCCCATCTTTCTAGTTACTCCTGAGTGATCCCATTGTATGAAAGGCAGGTTAGCTATCTTTTTGTATCCATTCCCAACAAAGCCACAACAAGGCTTCATTTTAATAGAAGAATACACCCATGAAAGAGTTCTTAAAACAAAGAGACTCTGCTTTCTGGTTGAGATATTTTCTTCATGAAGTGAGTACTTCATTTTCCATGCGACACACATTTTCTCATTTGATCCTCTCACTAATCCACTTCACAGCAGCCAGCAATAAACATTCCCTGTGTGTTTACTTTGCACCAGGATTGCCCTGGCTGTGCTATCTATTATCTGATTAAGCCTGAACTATAAACACAATTACTCTTCCACACATTTTACAGATTTGAGAGTGAACATCAGCAACTGTATCAGAAAACCTGAAGAATAATCAAAAGTGTCCTAATTAAAAACCAAGGTGGTTTGATCCCAGAGCACAAGCACTAGATGTTGCTATCCTTACTCAGAGAGGGGAACTAAGACCTGTGAGGTCACAAGACCTACTGTGGTCACAGAAATTGCAACTGCTGTGCTGGGGATCCTTGCCCTCTCCGCAAGAACTGGGCATTGATCTCATCCCTGAAAGCCTATACTTAGTCACATGGGATTAATGCCACAGCAATGCACTGGAAGGTCTCTCCTCTTAGAATTCTTGATTTTTGTTTTCTTTGATTCTCCATATTCTGGTATCAACAAATTCCCCCATCAAAATACCTCCATTCCAGGCCAGGCAGCAGTGGTGCACCCCTTTAATCCCAGCACTTGGGAGGCAGAGCCAGGCAGATCTCTGTGAGTACGAGGCCAGTCTGGTCTACAGAGCAAGCTCCAGGACAGGTACCAAAACTACACAGAGAAACCCTGTCTTGGAAAACCAAAACCAAAACAGAACAAAAAAAACCCCTCCATTCCATTCTGTCCATTCCATTTTCTTCATGCTGACTCACACTGGTAGACTAGCTCTATACCACCCAACTGTTCTTTCTGCATCGATGTTGCCCATCCTTACTAATTCATCAGAGCAGCTGCAGAGAAAATCAATTCCTGCCACTGCCCTGATGAAAATCTCCAGTGACTTCTGACCACTTTGGATTTAAATGCAACCCTAGTCAGTAGTCATCAGGGTCCCTGCAACCCTAGACAGTAGTCATCAGGGTCTTGTGTGACCCAGCCTCTCCTCCACTTCAGCTCCAATAGCTATAGACCATTCTTAGTTGTCCTACTTAGCCACACTGGCCTTTTCACCCAGTTCTTTGAATAGAATGCATTTTCTCCATTTGGGACTCAGCTCCTGTTGTTGGTTTTACGTGGGATACCCCTTTCTCTCTTTTATATGATTATCTGGCTTTGCAGGGCACCTTGTTAGTGTCACTTCCACTTAGTCCTTTTTTTGGACTTTCCCTTCTCTCAGCTCACACTTGTTTTCTGCATAATATCTAAATGATTGAATGGCTAGTAAATCCAGTGGAGACTGGATAATGCAGTAGACCAATACTGGGCTGATGAATAGGTGAAGTGACTAGCTTCACTGGAGATAGAAAGCAAACTACTTAAAAGAACTAGAAAGCTGGTTTTAGGTAATAAGTAAGAAATGCTCACCAGCATGTACAGGTTAAAACCATGGTGTGCGAGGAAAGTTAGTATGAATGAGGAAAATTAACATAGAGGGTTCCCCAGAGATAATCACATAGAGCAGTACAAATTTACTGTGTAATGTTGCATATTTAGGAGAAATTGCTATATGAAAATTAACTTGGTGGGAACAGAGAGGTCATACTGGACAGCATCAGGTTGTGAAGGTCACAGAAGTGGCGTGTTCACATATCAATTTGAAATTCATAGTGGTAATTGATTTTTAAATGTAACAGGAGCTAGGCGTGACAGCTCCGGCTTAAAATTTTAGACACTTCTGAGGCTGAGGCTGAGCATGGAGAATTCAAGACTCTCAAAGCTACAGAGAAAGTTTTAGGTCAGCCTGGGCAACTTAGTGAAATCATTTCTCAAAATAAAAGTACAGGAAGTTTGGAGATATAGATCAGGAGTTGCCTAAATCCTGTTTCCTAGCACGCAAAAGGCTCTGGGTTCAATCCTCAGTATAGCTTAAAAGAAAGAAAAGAAATTTAGTAGAAATTTTAACTCTTAACACCACTCTTTAACACCACTACTACCTTTCCAAACATTTAAAACACATTTCCTGTGAAATGACACAGAGTGAAACACACATTTTTGTGTCTATCAGTAGTCTATCAAATGTTTGAAGTTGTATTATCATTTTTGAAGGTAGAAAAAAAACATTTCTTTCAGCTAGGCCTAGAAGATTAACTGTAATAAACGCTATTAATATCTAGCATCAAAGATAACATCTCTAATGATCAACATTCTTATCTGTATGTTACTGACAATCTCTGTCTATATCTGCTATACATCTTTTCATACATGTATCTATATTTGTCTACATATCTATCATATATATGTATATATATATATATATATATATATATATATCACTGCATGTTCTAAAGGTCATATCATTGGAGGTATCACAAACCTTATGGGCTGTCCTGTATAGCAAGAGCTATATGGACTTCTCAATCTCACTATTTGCTCAACAATCTCATTCACAGACATGAATTCTAAGGCTATCTTGAAAAACAAACTGGGCTGTTAGTTTAACTTTGATCATAACATTCTAAATATGTCTGTTCCATTTAAATAGGCAAATTTTATAAATTTCATAAATGAAAGAAAAATGTTTATTTTTAAAACGTGGCCATTTGGGCTAAGTAAGTACTCCATGGAGGAATTCTATGCTTAAACTAGAATTCTATATTGATTCTTTATTGTCGCGTCCACCCTCGTCCAGCAAGGAAGACACAAACACCGAGCTCTTCTTCTTGCAATTTAATCAGGCCTTTGAATCAGTCTTCTGACTTCTAAAAGATCCCCTCCTTCTGAAGGATCCCCGGGCAAAGCCTCTCCCGGCCTTATATAGGCTCTGGGCAGCCAACCCCAGGTCGCCACGTGGGCATTGCCTAATAGGCTCAAGCATGCACAAGCAAGCCACACATTCCGCTACAGCCTCACCTGAAGCTGTTTAACACGGGGAGCGCTCGCCGTCGGGATGGTGGAAGGCAGTAACCAGTGCCACCTGTAAGGCGTGGCTACACGCAACTCCCTACACTTTATAAAAAAGAAAAAAATATGCCCTTATTTGCTTTAGGGTCTTAACAGGACATTAACATTTCTTTTTTCTTTTTCTTTTTCTTTTTTTTTTTTTTTACCTTTTATTGACTCTTTGTAGATAGCATGTCATGTATCTCCAGCCCACTCACCTCTCTGCCCTCTGCCCTTGCAACCAGCCCCCAAGATAAAACAAAATAAAATTTAAAAGGAAAGAAAAGAGGACAAAAAAAGAAAGAGAAGAGAGAAAGGAAGGAAGGAAGGAAGGAAGGAAGGAAGGAAGGAAGGAAGGAAGGAAGGAAGGAAGGAAGGAAGGAAGCAAGGAAGCAAGGAAGCAAGGAAGCAAGGAAGCAAGGAAGCAAGGAAGGAAGGAAGATCTCAGCATGGCAGCTATAGTGTAACACAGTGAGGCACGCAGTAAACCCTTTAGCCCATACATCTTTACTTGTAAGTGTTCATTGCAATGAGTCATTGGTCTGGTTTGAGGCCTCGAGGCCTCTGACTTCTGCTATGCTATTGACACTAGCCCTCACTGGGACTCTTGGATGTCTTGTTGTTCTGTGTCATGGAGATCCTGTAGCTTTGGATCTGCAGGGCCCATCTCTACACATGCTCCAGCAGATCATAGATGGGGTGGATGTTGGGATGGACCAATTCATAACCCTGGTTCTGGGCCTGGGTGGTTGCTGGGTTGGTCAGCCTGCAGGCACTTCATCCTCAACACTAGGGTGAGCTCTCCAGCACTGCCCAGGCTAGCTCACCTTATGCAGGAAGCAGCAAGGACTGTTCTCCTGCCCTCATGCCTGGCTCACTCACATCTACACCACCAGGGTTAGGTCTATGGGGCCACTCTTCTCAGTGTTGCACCTGGTGAGAGGCGGGGCCAGCTCTCCTGCTCTTGTGAACTCAGGGCCAGCTCTCCCACTTGCCACAGGCAGTTTGGAGGGGGACGTCACCCCATTGTTCACACCTCCATATGGCAGATAAGAGGTGGGGCCAGACTTCTCACATTCACATTCTTAGACCAGTTCCCCACTCTGCCCACCCCTTGTCAACAGGGTAAGCACTACTGTTTTGCCCAGGTGAGGTGTAGGGCTCACTCTCCCAAGTGCTGTAGTTGGTGAAGGGCAGGATCATCTCTCTTGACTGTTGCAGGGGGCAGGCAGGGGGGAGGAGGGAAGGGCATTTTTTTCCTCACCCTCACTACCACATGGTGGACAAGGGGTGCAGGGCCAGCTCTCCACTCTCACAACCTCAGGGCAGGCTCACAAGCAGGGTCAACACTACTATGATGCCCAGGCAAGGTGCTGGGCCTGCTCTCCTGAGTGCTGCAGTCAGTGAAGGTCAGGGCCAGTTCTTCTACTCTCAGGACCCAGGGTCCTGCTCTCTGTCTGCTGCATTCGGCAGTGGGCCACGGGCCGAGGGAGGGTGTTGGGGGGTGGAGGGGCATCTCTGCCTCACCCACACCACAGCATGACAGATGACTGGGGGGGTCAGGTGTCCTACCCTCATGCCCTTGGGGCCACTTGCCTTATTGGAAAAGTAAAGAATCCTTAAATCGTTTGTGTCTAGCACTGAGAACAGAGCTTTGCAGTTAAGCTATATTCAGTAAATGCTGATTACCTTTATATTAATCATATTCTGAGAGGCCAGTAGATATTATTATTTTACCTTCATCAGTACATTTTAAACTCCCGGAAGCAGTGGAGAGGTGGCGGGTCTATAGAGAGGGGTTCAGAGACGAGGTCTTCCATAAAAGATAAGCTTTGTCTCTTCAGTCACTGAGATGATGACACAACCTTTTTTATGAAGTAAATAAAGTTGTCTAGTTATAAAGTACATTCTGTTCACTTTCTAACTTATTTGGTAGTTAATTGGTCAGATGTGTTGAGTCATTTCCTATGTGAAACGTAATGCTGTAAGAGTAATGCATAAGAGTAATTGGTTATGTGGAACTTAGAACTTCTTCCAAACTACATCTCTTATTTTCTTAGTGGTGATTGTCACAGTCCAAATCAATCTAGAAGAGGAAAACACACAGTAATTTAAACAGGTAAAGTTTAAAATAAATCTGACCTCTGATGAGATTGGAGTAATAGCAAATACTAATAGCTAAAGCAAGCTGAAGGATACACAAACTACCAAGAGAATGACTACCACTCTTTAAACTATGACATAACACATGAGACCAAGATCCAGATGTTCTAGAGAAGGTAGTGGGGCCATTGAATAACAAAGATTCTGTGAAGTCTCTGGAGTTGCTTAGAAGGTGCCCTATAAGGCACCAGAAAAAAAAAATTCCACAGAAGGTATCTCATCAGAGACACCAAACACAACTGCCTGAGCAGGGGCCAGGAGAGCTGCCCATTGCAGAGTACTGCCCGTAGCAGGTGCCATCTGAGCACTGGATGCTGGTGTTACCTATAGGGTAAGCACACAGGAACCAAGAGGCAAAACTCTGTCTACAGTCTCTTTCCCACACTTGCTACTTCAAAGCAAAAATATTTAAGGGGCCAGGATGCATGTTCAGGGAGGTTGCAAAGGTTACCTTTGAGGTAAAGAGGCAATACATTGGTTGCTGGCATGTTTTTGGAAATTCTATTATTATAACATGAGTAGTCACAAACATTACCTCCTTCCCAAGCCCTCCTTCTAAGTAAGAAAAGCCATCTATGGCTTGATCATCTATCAAGCTTCAGATGGCAAGCAGGCAGAGGCAAAGAACTGCACATAGAATCCCTATTTTTAAAAAGCCCGGAAGAAAGGGTCAGCGAGAGAGAAATGATGTCAGGTGATTTGAGAGAGGTAATCTCAAAGAATTTTGAGAAAAATAGAAGTGGTGTAACAGCTCATGAAATAGTGAATGGTTCTTTTGGAAAAATAATTCAAAGGAATTAAGAGATTTGTGTAATATGTAACTATCTTTTTCTGCATACCAGAAGTAAATGTTTAAGTTAGTTTTTAAATTAGCTTGGTTGTTGATATTGAGTTCTTCCAAACATAATTGCATACCAAGAGAGACTCAGCCTCATTGGGTCAAATTTGGCCCAACTGACCCTAGCACTAAAAATGCTTTTTGTTCTGTTTTGTTGTTATTGTTTTATCTTTGTTTGTTTGTTTTTGTCTTTGTTATTTAGAAAGAGAGAGAGATCCCTGGCTGACTTTAATTTTATTCAAGATGGCCTTCCTTGCTGTGATTGCAGGCAGAAGTTACCATGCCCATCTTTAAAAAATTTCTTGAGTATACAAATACAACAGAACTCAGCCTAATGTACTGCATGTGTTTATTAAATAATTATTTCTACGTTTGCTATTTCTGATTCAGCTAGCCACAATTCTCCATAGTAGTCGTTTCTGAGGAGCTATTTATGAATTCATCAAAGAAAATTTAAAAATTATTACTGATTCCCTTATGTCTCCACATTCATCTTCTAATCTTTGCAGACAGCCTCATGGCCGATGACAACAGAATTAATCCCTGCTACTGCTGGATTAGTACCTCAACTTTAAGGTGTATCTTTCATTCATTTTTACATTTCTATTTTTGCTTCCTAAACGTCTTCGTCCAGCCTTAGACTGCCTCTTCATTTATTTAGATGTTCTTCCTCTTACATCTCCCAAGACATCTCTTTCCTTCTGTGCTCTAAATATTTCATTGCTTCCTGACTCATTTCTCAGTCCGAAAACAGCTTAAGTTTTGAACCAGTTGTTAAAACTCTCCCTTCATCTCTCTTTTTCTCTTTCATGAAAACCTTTCTGACAGTCATCTATGCTTATTACATCAATTACCTCACCCTCCTGTTCACTTTCACTGAAGAGTATCTACTAGGTTCAATTGCATGATTTAGCCAAGCTGAGAATGCATTATAAAACATACCTAAATTTTAAAGCATTTTTTGATACTAATTGCTGCATTTTGTGGACAAAGAGCTCATGAAGTTGTACATGCCACCGACGCTGAATCTTCCCATCTGCCTCTCTGGCTTCAGAGTGAATTCTGACACTCTGAGCATTCATTTCTCTAGAATGGGTCTACAGTAATGACTTTAACCTGGGCAGATGACTCTAATGGGCTTGTTGCTAAGGCTTTTGTCTAGAAGAACTTGAGGGAAATAGAATTGTTCTCAAGGCATTTTTGAAACAGAAGGAGTGTGGTCAAAACAGAGACATGTGGTTTTCTCCCACTTTTGGCTCCATTCAGAGAATTCTGTTATATCAGAAGTCTATATCCTCAATCA
Organism: Peromyscus aztecus; assembly: GCA_902168405.1. Lineage (NCBI taxonomy): Eukaryota > Metazoa > Chordata > Mammalia > Rodentia > Cricetidae > Peromyscus > Peromyscus aztecus. The sequence continues at coordinate 27,730 of CABHPQ010169755.1, forward strand.
TTAGGTTTTTTTTTCTCAAGCACTTCTAAAGAGTTGAATCACATTAATATTAGCTTAATGTATATGTAGTTATTAATATAAGTAAAGTCTAGTAATGTTCTTTCAACAAACATTTTTATCTATGCATTACTGACTCTAACAAACCTATCAGCAATCACACTCTTCAAAGCTGAAATGCTTTTGCCTTTATGTGTTCAGAATGAAATTTTGCTTTTCCAAGGCATAATGATAACTAATAGCAAATAATCTTTTGGTGGGTTGCTACAGTTCTCTCCTTATTTGCAAGGCATCACTCCCTGACACTTCCCCTCAAATATGGTTACAACTTTGAGGACATTGAGGAATCTCCCCAACACCCCAAACTCTAAGGTAGTTCTCTTCTATTCATCTTTCTTTAGTATAAACTTTGTTATTGTATTGTTAAATCTGATATTTATTGATTTTTAAATACTTGGCAAATCTCTAAGCAAATTCTAAAAGCCGCTGAAGAAATGTTCTCATCTTATTCTTTATTCTTTGTGTCTATAAACATCCCTTAATGGTATTTCATTCATTAAGTATATTTGCTGACTAGATGCAGTAAGAACTAGTCATTAGGTATGTCTTCTTCAGCGAAATTTGTGTTCCTTTCTTTCTCATTTCTTTGACACTGGTCTTAAAGTGAATATATTTTTATCTTTTTGCTAATATTTTATTTTGTTTATGTTTATTCTCTTCTTAGCTTATTTTTTTCTCTTAGGTATGAAAGCATAACCAACACTTTCCTTGGAGAAAAACATTTTAAAATATTTAGTTTTGATTATTCCAATTTTACATTTTATCTTAAGTAAATTATAAGAATGAAACACAGAAGATATTTGTTAAAAAAACTTACAAGATGGGCCGGGCGGTGGTGGCACACACCTTTAATCCCAGCACTCGGGAGTTAGAGGCCAGCGGATCTTTGTGAGTTCAAGGCCAGCCTGGGCTACAGAGTGAGTCCAGGAAAGGCGCAAAGCTACACAGAGAAGCTACACAGAGAAACCCTGTCTCAAAAAACAAAAATAAATAAATAAATAAATAAATAAATAAATAAATAAATAAAAAACTTACAAGATATTACGTGAATTTTTCCCCATTAGGTAGTAACAATTTAGTGTGTGTGTGTGTGTGTGTGTGTGTGTGTGTGTGTAAATCTGCTTGGCATAATTTAACATAGAATATTAACATTTTAGAGAGATTTAGAATTCACTTACCAAGTGAGGTATATTCTATAAAAAAGTAAGTTATAATTTTAAACTCAACACAAATTTACCACAAATTATGAAGGAAAAGTCATACAAATTCTAAACAGGGTCAAATTCTAAGGAAGAAAGTAATCTAGTCCTATAAACCTTAACTTAGTGTGACACTAGATTGACATTAGTGTGAGAAAATACTTAAGATAACTCTAAATCAAATATTGGAGTCATTTTAGTGTTATAAAAAATCTTTGGAGTTTGATAAATATAATATAGTCTTCCCGGCTTGTTTAGTTGTTCAAATGAAAGACCTAGCCATCCAGAAACCCAATCACTCAGGAGGGAGGACATCCAAGCTCACAAAGGACAGCAGGAATGATGGCAAAGGAGTCATTGATGCTGACAGAGTGGTCATCTTTGGTTAAGTATTATCAAATTTGTATAATCAAATGAATCAGTTGAACCTGTCTTCATGCCTATCAAAGAAATTCTATTTTTAAACACTTGCATAAGATAATAAAATGTATTCAAGTAACATTATATCCCAAGTGTATTATTAGATACATGGTTAAATATTACTTCCTATGATCAGTCTTCTTCCAATGCTCCTACTTAGGACCTGGGCTTTAACTGTATTTAAGACTTATGAAGTAATAAATAGAGATAACCTCTACCCATATTTCATCTTCAAATGAAGTGCCAATGGAATTAATTTCATGTAAAGAAAGACTTTGTATTATGGTGTGGAATTTTTCTAAATATTACAAAGAATACAACACTTCCATATTTCATATTTTTAATAATTTTTATTATGAGATTATGATATCATTATATCTCCACCTCTCCCTCCTCCAACTACTCCCACATCATCATCATTCTCTTTCAAATTCATGGTCTCTTTTTTCTTAAATTGCTGTTATGTCTGTGTGTATTCCTAAATATATAAATCCAACCTGTTCAATCTGCATAATTTTACTTGTAGGTGTATATCTTCAGGACTGACCATTTGGTATTGGACTCTTGGTCCAGGCTTGGAGTTTGGTACTACTGGGGTTGAAAGAGATGTGAGAAGTGAGGAGGACCAGTCAGACTCACCAGGCTAAACCCTAGAGAAGAATCCATATTTCAAATTTTGTATTTTAGGATCTGAGAAAACATTTAAGGACTTAGAAACAAACAGAAAGCAACTATAAATTGTGCTATATAAAAATTACTAATGATAACTCAGTTTCTCTTTCTCATGTAGTTCCTAACTCAATCATTGATGCAGCATTACTATCAATTCTTTAGGTGAAGACAGAACATAATTAAAATCATTCTTAGATAGACCTAGTTAAGTCTGAAAGCCATTGAATGAATACAATGATACTTACATTTACATTGACTTTTGTGTTTTCTTCATAAAGGCTAAATCCTCCCCTTAGCCACCCTGAATGGCATATTAACGACAATCATGTTTGTTACTACTACTTCTTAGGATGACCCTTCTATGATAAGTGTTGATATGACAGACTTCAGAATTGCATGTATTTCACTTAAAGATGAAATGCAGATATGAGATGGACTGTTCCTATGCTCTTTCTACATCTTTGTCTGCTATGGATGCTTCAGCTCTTCAGCAACTCCTACTGTGCTCTGGGGTTATTTCTTGTACATATTAACGGCTAGCATTGTTCAGTTCAGTGCCCCTGTTTCCAGGATGGCTCCTCAAGGTAGTTACTATTTCCTTCAGCCTCAAAGAGATTAGTGGCTCAGTCTCAAAGTCCCCAAACTAGTAATGATCCACATCTGGGTTTATCTTATTTCACAGTCTATGTACAAAAACAAAGACATATCTAGCAAGATTAAATATAGGCAAAAAATAAGTTTCTAATTAACATCATAATTCTTAGAATTATGGGTTCTAAGGAACGGCATTAAGTCTGTGTTTTGTTTTTGTGCTTATTGCTCTGACTCACATACTTGTTTAAAGATTTCATGAGTATTTTATGGAAGGGTGAGTGAGCAATACTTTCCTTAATACAAGCTCTCTCCATTTCTGTTCTGGAAATATAAATGCAGCTGAATTCTGGGAAATGACATCTGGATTTTGTTTCTGAAGAATCATAAAAGATATCTGCTGAAGAAGTGGCAAAGAATGACTTCATATTTGAGGAAAGATCAAAGTGACCAGAAGACTATTGTAGCAGGAGTATTAGGTAAGGGACAAAATGTCAAAGGTACCCAGTAGGTGATTTAACTTGAGCTATGTAAATATTTACCTTTCTCTTTATTGCTATTCCCTAACTTCTCCTAAATGTGTTTGAGACTCCCACATCTTAAAAGCTATAACAGCAAGAGGAACTCCAACTCTTCCTCAGTTCCTTCTGTTGAGTTGTAAACAACAACATCTGGGACCTGTTTCTCCAAGGCAGTACTTTCTGCTGTAGTGGCTCCTGAACTGCAGAGAAGACATCTACTTCTTTTATAGCACATTTCACTTTGAACACTTACTTGTGACACGTACTAATAGCTTTTGAGAAACAGTTTCATATTCATGGACTATGCTTCAGAACAAAAGTACAGACAGGGAGTCAGAAGCATAAACCATGAAAATGTTAGAGTAGTTAGGAAACTTCAGTCCAACCACTGATTCAGGAGAAGAAACACAGGTGTGTGGTCTGAAGCTGCTGAAAGTCATTCAAACAACTGAAGGACTAAAACTAAGGCATTCTAAAGCCAAGACTGACTTTGCCTCACAGGTACATTCTGCTAATCAATGATAAGATGTTAAGAATTCTACACTATTCAGTAATAATCAAGACACAACAATAGTTATAGTTGCTTTTAAAGTAAAATATATCTTCTTATAGTTCAAGTCACCAAGTGTCATCACATATTAAATTATATAGTATCTGAAATATACACCTTTAACTTTAAAGAAGAAACAACTCTTTTATTGAAAAAAAGGATAAAACATTGACCAAAAAAATCAATTTGTTGATATCTAAAAAAATAGAATACATATGTTACAGTGATCCATTTAGATATCTTAGATATCTGATTTCTTGCATAGTTTCCAAAACATTTTAGAGGAATACTTCAAATAGAGTCAGATGGAATTTTTAAGGTATTTAAAAAAAAAACCCAACTCTTCTTTTGTGCATTTATATTCCCAAGAGATCTGATTAGTATATTCATCTTGGTTCAGGTTTCATTAATAAAAGATTCAAAGTATCTTAATAGGGCATTAAACTAATAGAGCAAAACCACAAAAGAATTCTGTCTTCATTCCCTTCTTCATAAGTGGTAGTTGTTTCTGTGGAGCAAGCCATCCATGAGACTTGGTGTCAGTTCAAATGGCTGGTTGAAGTTATGGTCTCCAATCACGGCTCTTCTGTGACAAATGGAGAGGCTCCATGGTGCTGTAGTGAATACAACTGACCCTGTTTCCATCTCCAAATGACATATTTACTGTATCACCATCCAGGGTTGTTACTCTTCAGCCAGAATGTGGAGAGCTTTTGCTCTTCATTCCCTACTAAACCTTCAACATCTGTTCTCTGCTAAGTCCCATGTAAAGGCTGGACAGACTGGCAAGCTGCTCTGTCCATGGACACTGGCAATCTTACATGCATTAGAAATGCTCTCAATTTAGCCACCACTGTGTGATTAGGTTGTATTCCAGGATGGTACTGTGTTTGCAAAACTGAATGCTGGGGAAGCAAGCCAGACACTGCTTGATGTTGATGCTGCATTTAATAACACCGTCTACTTTATGGTGCTACCTGTCTGTCCAAGTGCTCGCCTATGGATACACATTATATTAGCAAAAAAAAAAAAAATGAACAAAGGGTTTGATGGTAAAATTCTAAAATGACCTCCAAGATTCCTTCCCAAATCATGTCAGTTCATGCATGATACCACTAAATCATCTCCTTGCTTTGAGTGTCAGCATGGCCTATTGGCCAAACGGGATAGATAGGCATGCCCAGAGGACCTTATCCAAGATGACTGTAGATGTTATCAAAGTTGACATGTGAGATCACCTATCCCACCTGCCTATCAATATGATGCCTAATTCAAAACATAATGTAATGTGTTCCTGTTACTCTAGCTCAATTACATGAGATTCCTTAGCAGCTATGAGAGTTTCTCCTGCTGGTCCTGAAGAAACATAACATGATATGTGCTGGGGTGGGTTCCTGAAGAGGCCACAGAGTAAAGCATTCCTAGGATATGAGAGCAATTCCTGGTGGAAATGTAGCAAGAAAGCAGAAATCCTAGCCAGACAGCTGCAAGGAAACAAATCCTGAGTGAACATGGAAGTAGATTCTTCTTTCAAGGCCTACGGATGAGAACAATGTGGCTGAAACCTTGATTTCGGCCTTGTATGAGAACTCTATCTAGATGTTTGACCAACAAAGCTGCTGCTATAATAAATGGGTGTATTTAAAACCACGAACCACATCCACATGCTGCACAAGAACAGCAAGCTAATAAAAGCGAAGCAGATAATGTAATCAGCATTTCACTCACAGGGAAGCTGCTGAAGAAGGATGAGCTGAGGAGGCTAAATTGATTGTGAAAATCAGTGACAGAGGCTGGAGAGATGCTTAGTAGTTAAGAGTCGTTGCTCACGTCAAAGACAGTTTTGATTCCTACCACCCACATGGTAGCTCACAACCATCCATGATTCTAGTTTCAGGGGATCGGGTGCCTTCTTACCTCCAGAGGCACCAGGCTCGCATATGGTACACATGCACACATGCATGCCAAACACAAACACATAAATAAATCTGAAAACATTGAAATCGGTTGTACCAGGCTTTTTCTTTTGGGTCACCAACCAGCTCCCGAATCATGACACAGAGACTTCTTATCAGCTTTGATTGCTCGCCTTAGCTTAGTTCTTTTCTGGCTAGCTCTTTTAAATTAACCTGCTTCTCTTTATCTGCTTTTCGCCTTGGGGCTTCTTACCTTTCTTACTTCTGTGTATCTTACTTTCACTGCTTCTCTATGTCTGGCTGACTAGAGTGGCTGCCTGGCTTCTTGCCCCGGGCATGTCCCTCTTTGTCTCCTCCTTCTTCTCTTGTTCTTCCTTCTCCAGAGCCTAGATTTCTCCTCCTATTTATCCTCTCTGTCTGCTAGCTATTCTTTCTCTTGCCTAGCTATTGGCCATTCAGCTCTTTATTAGACCAATCAGGTGCCTTAGGCAGGCAAGGTGAAACAAATGCAACACATCTTTACATAATTCAACAAACGCAGCATAGACAGAAGTCACACACCTTTACACAGTTAAAGTTTATTCCGCAGCATAAACAAATGTAACACATCTTTGTCTAGTTAAAATAATATTCCACAACAATCAGTGACAGAACTGGCTGAGATTGGTATCTTGGATTCTCATTTATATTCCAGTACTTTCCACAATACTGTAACACTATACACTAAGGAGTATTACTGGTAGATTTTCTTTATCCCTACTGTTTTAGTTACTTTTCTGTTGCTGTGATAAAATGCCCTGACCAAAGCAATGTGAGAAAGAAGGATTTCTTGTGCTCCCAGTTTGAGGTTATAATCCATTACTGTGGGGTCATCACAGTGGCAGGAGCTTGGGGTAGCTTGACACATTGCATTCCACAGTCAAGAAGCAGAATTATGAGTGCAAATGTGTGCTTAGCTAGTTTTCTCAATTTTATACAGTCCAGGACCCAAGCCTGGATAATGGGACTGCCTACAGTGGGCAGGTCTTCCTACCTTAGTTAACTTAAGACAATCCCTTAAGGGCATTCCCAGCTGCCCAACTCCCAGGTGATCCTAGATCTCATCAAATCGACTATTCAGATTAACAATTACATTGAGAACCAGTAAGAAGTATGTATTGTGTTGTTTCTTTACATGATTTAGAACAAAACGAAACCATCATTTATATATTCTGGCATTAGTTCAGTGGTATAATGAAAACATCAATCAAAATCATACTAAATTTTGAGTTGGCAACATTTTAAAATAATCAAGAGCTAGTCTTCATCACTATACAAGCAATGCTCTGAGCAGTCAAGATCAGGAAATCTGATAGGCAATTCCACCCACTTCTTATATTGTTTCTTTGATGAGTTATTTTTGAAATCCACTACAAAATTCCTTATTTTGAGACAAGGCAAGTCTAAACCTTTGTGTACCATCATTGTTCCCCAAGCCTAGAAAACAAAATAGAGAGGAGAAATCAAATGCCCATGCAATTTATCATTCCTTTTGGCCAAAGTAAAACTGAACCCACTAGAGTTTCCTCACCTGGCCACATTTGCAGATAATCTCCCCATTTGCTTGGTAATCAGCAAATTTCATTTGCAGTGCTTTGTTTTCTCTTACAATGTAGAGTCTCCTAAAGTGATCAGAGAGAGGAAGGATCATCAGTGACACTTGACAGAATTACAGCATGCACCTATGGGTTCATCATATTGGACTTGATGGTCACCCATGTGGCTGGGTTATCTTGTACCTTGTCCTTTCTCATCTTCTGCTCCCCAGGATTTTTGTGACAAATCAGTTGGATGTCCCCCATCCTACACATACCTCACAAGTGTCATACTGTCTCTGGGTCTCCCTTGAAGTCTGCTGTTATTTTAACTTTTTAGTCATTCAAAATAATTGAGAACAGATATGGACACCTGTAAAGTAAGTGTCTTGTATCAACATGGCTTTGTGTCTTAGCTTTACTCCATGTCTCAAGGGAGATTACTTTCAAAACGGAGATAAGAGATGAGATTATATTTGAGGGACTACAAAAGGGAAAGCTGTGAAGAGAAAGAACATCTCACTTTCACTGTAAGCAGAATGTTTACAATGCCACTAACCTCACCTCTACTAAAGAAACTCAAACACGGATCGATCTTGCTGCACTCACTTGAATTCCGGTGTCATATTGACATGGTGCATCTTCTCAATTACGTGGATGTCTTCTCCTGAGCAGACTAGCATGCTACAATTTTTGCAGAGTAGAGTTATCAATGATGGATTGTTATTGTAATGCTTTGCAATACTTCTTTTGACTTTCATTTTCTTTTGCAAGATACTTTGTACCTGTAACTGTGAAATCTATATGGAGAAAAGAATAGTGAATTAAATATTTTTCATAGTTTTATGGAAGTAAATGAGCTGAAATTTACATATCTTAGATTGTACTCCAGAAAATAAGAATGCAGAGACAACAGCACCAGATGAATTTAGCATACAGTTTTCTACTGTAGTCAATGTCAAGTCCAAATACAGTGGAAGGATGGAGTAAAAGGTGTTGGGTCAAGTGGTGGGTGATGTCTGGGTTTCTTCTAGATGTTTGATATAATTTTAACTTTTCAGGAAGACTGACATAGTATGACATGCAAAAGAGACTTTGTCTTTTGTGTCAACTCTTACTTTTTATCAGTGGTGGCCTAAACACTGTGGGAAGGCATTTAAAACTGGGAGAGTGGGATAGCTCTCTCAGTAACTGACAGACAGCAGTTCTTTGTGGGAGCTTTCAGTACAAGGGCAGTGTACATGGTCCACTTCGTTGCTGTTCTTTCTCTTTCATCCACCTGAGAAGTCTTGAGAGGGCAGATCTCTTGTTCTAGGGAGACTGAGAAAGGTAGTCCATTCTGGAGTCCCTAAACGGATCATTTGTTATGATTTGAATACCGCTTGCACCTCTATATTCATGCATGAACTGAATCCACAGTCTTGTGTTAATAGTATTAGGAGAGGTGAAACTTAACCTAGTTGTGTGCTTCGAAATGGGGCCCTTGAGAAAAGATTATCTTGGATTAGGATTTAGGGGTGGAACCCACAAGATTGAATTATGGTGGCTTTGTAAGGACAGAGAGAGCACAAAGAAGTTTAGATACATATGCATTTCAGCTATAATGTGATAGTAGTCAGGAGGTGAGGCCTCACAGAGCCTTTCATGTTCTTAGACCTTATGGATTCAACTATGAGTCAAGCTCATAAATCTCTTTACATTAAAAATCGGCCTACCTTGGGCATTTCATGAAATCAATGAAAGGCTAACTAATACAATGTTTTAGTCTACAGACTGGGAGAATCTGACCTGTGAACCACACAGCTTCCTATAATTGTCCTACACAACTTAGTCTTAGAGCATCAGCTTTTATAAGGAACTCACTGAGTCATTCTTTAGTCATAAATATGAGGCAATAACTTTATAGTAGGATTACTTAGTGAAAATGTTTGGTTTGCTTTATATTTAAGGGGGTTTAAAATGTAAGTTTGTATGAAAACCTGGCCAGGAAACCTTGGAGTTGGTTATATACTTTGCACACCAATTTGAAAGCATCCCTTCCCTAAAACTCTATTTAGGGTAGAGCCAATTCTAATGTTAAGAAACTAACATTCACACCCATATGCAAGGGTGTGAATTTTCTTCTAAATGGATTGTTTGCTATTATAGGAGTTACAGTCTTTACTTCAGTGCTATGAGAGTTTCCTGAAATGTTGTATAAATATATTCTTTTTTCCCACTGTATTCCTTTACCCAATTCAAATAACTGTTATTAAATGAGATTCAGCTATATGACTTATTATATACATTTTAATTATTCAGAACTAGCCCCAGTGTCATTCTCTAAGTGGAACTTCTCAAAAGTAGCTGCGTAGTCAAGTGTTTTACATCATGCTCTACTATGCTGAGTTTTTGTTTTGTTTTGTATGTTTTTGAGATAGAATTCACTCTGTAGCCTAGGCATTGAATGTAGTATGTAGTCCAAGATGGCCTCAAACTCATGGGGTAAACCTCTTGCCTTAGCCTTCTAAATGCTGGAATTTCAGGCACAAGCCACTAAGCCTGGCTACACAATCCTATTCTAATTCCATAGTGCCCATTGGTGTGTGATACGCATAAAGCTGTGAAATCTGTGTTTACTCTTTGCCTTCCCCCATCCTCACTAAGTACACACCAGAATCTCTACTTCACATAGCAAGGGTTTATGTTTTATTTGTCACCATGTTCTCTATTTTTAGAATACTGTTTGGCAGACAATAGCTGTTTTATAACTATTTTTGTAATAAAGATACTATGTTTGTACATATGGGTTGGATCAAATTGAAACTACCAGGTAGGTTTGGATGAGTAAGTTGCACAAGTCTTTCTGGAAAAGGGCAGGCTAAATTCATACTACCAAAGTTGATGTTTGGTTTCCCTGCAATGATCAAAATTCCCTCACCATTTTCTGCCCTCCCACAGATCTTGGGGCTTTGTGTGAATCTGGACTAAGAACAAATCTTCAGACAGCAGCTGGTAACTCAGCACCATTTCTGTCTGGGGAAGTAGCTACCCAGACATCAGTGGCAAACAAACGTGGCCATTCTCAGATGAAAACTAAACTCAACAGTGGCCAAGAACAATACCTCATGTGCATATTCCTCTGGTTTCATATTTTGAACACGGTTTATAGCTTTATACATCATCTTCTCTCGGAAGTCATTAACGATCTCACGTTCGGTAACTCCTGAGCCACTGCTGGTAACCAGGACATAGGTACTTTCATCAGCTCTGGCTCGACCACGGGCCTAAGAACATGAACAACAAAAGGAAGTGCTGTGTCTTGCTCTGAGCTGTCCCAGTTTGGGCCTGGGAAGATAGTCTTCGATGGGTACCACAGCCTTCAAATAATCTCTCTATTCTTAGTAAAGGTAGTTATTACCCATGGCTTGTAGATAAACTTTTTTGAACTTAAATGCTTTTTAATGCAATGTTCTAGGATGATTTTGGCAACTCTATGAAGCCAAAATAATACACCACCCATATAGCCCTGTTGCACCCTGAGCAACTATCATAAACCACGGAAACCCTGAGCAGTGGCTTGGACCAGTGAAGCCATCTATTTGGAAAGAGGATGAATGAGGACAAGGCATATCTCTGGCCTTGGCACCAGGGCTTCTGAGCACACAGAACTGTTCTCGGCAGCCTGCTTTGGACTTTAAACACAGTTCTCCAGGAAAATATGCACATTAAAGAGTCAAATTTCTATAGGCTGTGTAAGAAGGTGAAAGGCACATCAATTCTTTTTTGTTCTTTAAATTTTTCATTTGTGTAAACAACAAAATATGACAATATCTACTTCGCATTTGCCCCCTCCAGCTTCTCACAGGTCTCAACCCCACCCCAACATCCACTTCCATGTCCTCTTCTTGATTTTTAATGACCACTAAGGCCATTCATTTAGTGCTGTCCATATGTGCATGGGTATCAGGCCATCCAATGGACCATAAACAGCCTAGCACTGATGGGGTGGAATTCACTAGATCCGACCCATCCTTGGAGGTGATTTGGACACATTTTTAATAGTAGAAGCTTGATTGCCTAGCTCAAGAGCTTAACTATCAACTATAATATTATTCTTAGGGCAAACTGCATTCATATTGTAGTCAGAACATTCTGACTTACAGATCACTCCCTGAACTAATTTTGCTTTCTAGAAAGATAGCTGCCTACTGACCTTCACCTTCAATACCTTGTCATGCATCAAAGGATGAAATAACACCCTTTTCTTGCTTAAAGAATAGTGTCCTGTATTTTCTTCATCATAACTCTTCTAAATACCATGACATTGTTAATATAGGTAAGAGAGCTGTGAAGTCTGGATGCAAACTGAGAACTATTCATTTATTTATTGATCCCACTCACTGTTTTATAGCAAACTAAATATGTAGAAAAGTTGAGTGACTGGAGGGGAAAAAGACAACCGCTGGGCTCCCTGAGGTCTGAATGGGTTACTTTGTCAGACATTTGGGGACAGTAGGTTCGTATTCTCGATCCCACTAGGAGCTCACTGACATCTGAAGACCAAGGAGGCCTCTTTTGAGCCTTGTCACAGGGCCAATATCAAGCATAGCCTTGGAAAATCTCAGGACATAGAAATAGCAACCAAAATAGGGTTGTTAGGTAAATCGTAAGGGGTTGCCCTAGTAGTTCAACAATCAGCAGTCATATAAAAGCCTTTCCCTTGTAGCTCTTTAAGATGGGTCTTTTAGAAGCAACACAGACATATGCTTAAAGCTAAAGAGTTTTTATGTTGTTTTAGTAAAAAGGAGGAATCCACATAGGAGCACAGGAATGAAAATCCACATTAGGCACAGAACTCTGGGCATACCTGAACCATGGCTATCTCATTAGTAACGAGGCCGTAACGGATAACGATATTGCATTCTTTGATATCCAGGCCTTCCTCTGCCACTGTGGTAGCGATAAGCAGATTTATTTTTCCAGTGCGAAATTTACTAATGACTTCTTTTTGTTCATTCTGTGGAAACATTTTAATAAATTAAATTTTGTGATGCTAAACACATTCAGATCTTCTAATTAGGAGAAGAAAATAATAAATTGCAACTGGTCAGTGTAAATCAGAGGATTAGATCATAGATGGATTTGCTGCCATCTGTTTTTGGCAACGAACAAAGACATGATGGTGAGACAACATTTGATTTCCAATCTGGGATTACCACACAATAACAAAAATATTTCTATCCTGCAGTCTGGAGGTGGGAAGAACATTCTTTATGCCAAGGAAATAAATTGATGGGCGATTTGGGAGGAAGAAAAGGGAGAGGTGTTGCTGGCTGAGAAAAGGCTTTGGCAAGGACAGGCTAAAATAGGGTTTACCTTTCAATACATTAACACTAGGGTCTGATATTTAGGGAATAAAATTCACTGAACCATTTACATCAGTTCTGAGACAGAAAATTTCCCATATATATATTATAATTGGTCACTTTAAGAATCATCCAGGAAAAAAAATAAAACAAAGCAAAACATACAGAACATTCCAGAAAGGATACAGGAGAAAGAAAGTCAAAGTACTGAGTACTTCCGGGGAGGGGAACTGGGACAGTAGAAAGTGGTGCCACTCTTCAATTTTACTTTGAGCAAGATTTAACTTTAACCAGGGTAAACATAAGGTCTAGCCAAAAGACATTATAAATCAAAAGTGGATGACTATGTTATTAAAGCCTAATCACAGGATTAGGATTTTTTTTCAAATATGAACTTTGAAAGTTAATATAAATGTATTGAAATCTGACCTCTGGCTTTTGCATTGGAAAAACAGCATAAATCCCATCTGATATGGACAGTCTGTGGTACTTTATCTCCTCCAAACTCTCACCAAAGCTGCTAGCCACTGTGGCATTCAGGATACACTTTTATTCTTTTAAATTAAGCAAAATTAACCTTCTTGGCCAGAGGTGTGTTCTCTCCTGCCCTTTCCTTTCTTTGTAAAGGTAACATGAGTTTTTATTTGTCTCATCACTGCAGAAGAACATTATAGAAACATCCCTGACAAACCATTGGCAACTCCTACCTTATTCATTGACATCCATTGATTAAAAAAATCGTATCTTTGATTTTAAGATATACCTATACCTTCATTTCAGAGAGTACATGAATACAAGGTTCCAGGACCAGTGCTGGGCCCTCAGATCAAGTATGTGCTTAACTGTTATCAGGATGGATGAGTCCACTCCAGCTCACAAGCTGAGACTGTAGGGCTGGAAGTCCCTACTGCTGGGGAATGCACAGCTATTGAATGTCCAAGTAGGAAATTGCAAGTTTTCTTCTCTTAAACACTAAATGGATTTGGTTTGTTCCATTGCATGGAACAGTGATGGTTATCACAGGACTGAAGCAACTCCTCCCCGAACAAGACTCAAGGGAAATTTAGCTTTCAGGAGAATACCTAAACATTTTACATGTTTAAATGTTTAAAACAGTTTACAAGTGTCTTTTTTTCTCTCAAAAGTGTTTTTTACTGTGCATACAATAAATAATACAATTTTTAAAAACTGATAAAGGAGCAGAAACCTTCTCAAAACCCTGTCCCTAACACAGCCAGTACATTAACTTTTCCAGGTTCTCATAGACTTCATTTAACAAGTATTTATTGTACAGTTTTGATTGTCATCCACATATCCTGTGCAGTTTTGAATTCCCACTTTATTTTATATTGTAAATATGTCTTTGTGATGTTTCCAACATAAAAGTTATTCATTTTCACAAGATGCACTGAACTTGAGAAGTTCCCATAAGTATGGAAAAAGAAAAGGGAATTCTGAGATGACACTGACCTCATTAAGTACTGCTGTGGAATAATGCTTTTGTATACTGGTTTAACAAAACTCTGACTGGTCAGTAGCCAGGCAGGAAGCATAAGTGGGATAAGCAGATAAGGAGAATTCTGGGAAGAGGGGGGCTGAGTCAGAAGATGCCAGCCCACCGTCCAGGGAGCAGCATGTAATGGCACACAGGTAAAGCCATGGAACACGTGGTAACATATAGATGAACAGAAATGGGCTGAGTTTAGGTGTAAGAGCTAGTCAGTAGTTAGCCTGAGCTAATGGCCAAGCAGTTTTAATTAATATAAGCCTCTGTGTGTTTACTTGGGTCTGAGCGGTTGCCGACCAGGCGGGACACAGGAAAATTTCAACGACAAAGTACCACCTATTGGCCTGTCATTAACTCAAAATGTCAAAACCAAGATCCTCCTGTGAATCTGGTTGTGAGAGAGTGAAAGAATTGAGAAACATTACAAGCAATTAGAGAAGCCTCGTTGAAGTGTAAGAAATGAACTCCCAAAGGACAGTGTACCTGTGTCATGGGCTTCACTTCACTGCTGTGTCCTGCCCCAATCAGATGATGCGCTTTGATTCCAACTTCAGCAAACTTTTCATTTTCCATAATCCACTGGGAAAGTGCATAGGTGCTCTGCCTCGTCTTTGTGAAAATAATTCCTCGAGATGATTCCTCAGACTTTGTGAATTGTTCCAATATGGTGTTTCTTAATTTAGCGAGCTTTTCATTTTCATATTTTGGGTTTTCAGCTAGCTTTCTCAACATTTTCTTGTTATCTTTAAAAATAATTATTAATGTCACTAGCTTGATTTAGCTATCCCCACCAAACACTCATACATGCACACCGTACTGTGTACCACAAATATGTCCAATTTCTATTGGTTAGTTAAAGAAGTTAACTTAAAAACTATTAAAAATAAAATTAGTTTGCATCAGAAAGTTAAACAAAATATTTACACTGGCAGTTTTTACGTAATGGGGCACTAAGACATGACTCATCTGTAGGTAATCTTGTGATATATTTTGTGCTCAGACTATTTAATTAATTAATTGCAATGGTCATGGCAATTAAACTGGACGATCAAATGGTTATGATTACACAATTAAAAGTTAACCTCTGCCATCAATTATAAATCACAGTCGTTGTGGGATTCTTTACAGATGAAGTTTGAAGGTGTTCTGGAAGTCTCAAAGAAAGCAGCGAGTCCCTGTCTGAGAGGTCAGCGCAGGAACACGGGCTCTGTGTTGTTATACTGAGTCTTACCAAAGAATAAATTCATGAGAAATTCATCGGTTTCGTCCAGTTTCAGAGATTTCTTTCCACTGCCCTTCAGTTCATCATCGCAGCTTCCTGCATCGTCTTCACTGTCTTCACTTTCCTCTAGGACCGCCAACTTCTTTGCTTTCTCCTCGCTGTAGAACGTCTCCAGGTGGCTGTATGCATCAATCATTCGGATCGTGTCGTTGATTTGTAGGGCTTCGTTGTACTTCCTCAGATGTTCTGCACAGACACGGTCTTTGCGATTTCCATCTTTGGCAGCTGTGGAAGAATAAACTCTGTGGGTGAGGCAAAGGGCAGAGAACCGTCCTACAACTGTTGTATGCTTGAATAGGTTATGGCTCAGCAGCCAACTTCACTGTGGTGTCGGAAAGAACAAGGAAGGCTCCATATGTGCCCTGGGTTCTAAAGGGGGTGGTTTTCAATGCCAAAGCCTGCTACTTGAGCTCAGTGTGAGCAGAAACGTGGCCCTGAACCATATCCGAACAGCTTGAAAAACACGTCAGTAAAACTGCCTTTGGAGACAGAGCTGTTGATAGCTGCCTTAATACTTTATATATAATAAATGAAAGTGAAAACTGGATGAATTGACACCTCTTTCCTTAGATGAGGAGTTAGAACATGTGTGGGCTTGCCCTACACACAAAACAGAAATTCTACTTGATGTTCCATTTGCTTTCAGATTGCTTCTGAATCTGAGAGGATCATCTAAAATCTTGGTGTAAACAAGGAAAAAACTGTTAGATCAAAACCCAAATTACCTTTTTTTTCCATTTGAATGGCCCATTGCTCATAAGGCTGGGTTCCAAAATCTGACATTGGACTCATTTGGCAGTAAGCTTGGATGCTTGTCATAATTTCCAGAAGTTTCTCTTTAAATGGATTCTAAAAACAATTATACACATATTACTAAAGTTGTTTGAAATAGCATTATCTTTGTTAAAGTAATTTACATATTATAATTGGTTCAGAATCATTAACTAGACCATGCAACAGAATAATCTCTGATCATTTCTTTGTTTACTACATTTGGTTTTTACCGTTTTACCTCTACCATCAGGCCACACCAACCCTGACACCATAAACCTCTATCATCAAATTGCCAATCTAAATTTCTTTAAAAGTAAAGCCAGTGAGTATTACAAACCTTGAAAGTTAAAGGTAATTACAAATATTTATTGAATCAATATCACAATTACTTAGAAAATCTTTAATTGTATTTAGGTAACATTCCTATGTGAATACCAGATTTTACTACTACTATTATTTCCAAAATAAAAGCAATTGACATCATTTGGGGAAAAAATCCAGGTATGAAAGAATGTATGTTACATGATTCAACTTGGATAAAGTTGAAAATCAGTCAAAACTAATAGTTTCCCTCGGATGGGAAAGAGAAGGAGTTTTGAGGGCCTTGTCATGCGGGCCTGTCTCTTGACCTGAATAGTTTGCATAAATTTGGTCAATTTATGAAAGTTCACACACACATATTTTGTGCTTTTCCCCACGCGTCAAACATTACTAAAGAGTAATTGAAAAAGGCAAGTAAAAAAGAATGGGAATTCTTTTCAAAAGACTATTCAGAGAATAGAAACCGTGACAAAAATGTACCAGTGAGTACAGAATAACCAACAAGCCAGCATAGCTCTATTTCGGGATGAAAATAGGTACACTGTGGAGGTTGGCCACTAACACTGGTTTGGTGCCTACAAGATTTATAACTTACTGCACACACGTCCCATTATTTAGTCCCAATAACCTTAGGAGGTGCATTCTCAATGGGATTAAACTTACCATACATGGCTAAAATTTATCAAGTTTTCAATTCTAGAAAAGAAAGAATTGGAATAGTATACTAAACATAACACCCAAACTGGCTATAGGCTGATTTTTTTTTTAGTTAGTGAAAATATTCACAAGGAAAGCATCAATACACTCAATACTTCACTTTTTCACCATCGGTGTTTTCCAGAGAAAGCAAATAGACCAATGAGAATTTCTACTGTCACTACCAACCGCAACACAACGGCTCCCCGGAATGTCAGAAAAGCAGTCATCGTGCAAAACATGAAAACAGTAAGAGGTGTTAACTCCTGCAGTCCCTCCAGATCAGCCACCCATGCTCCCCAGGCCAACACTTCCACTCTCCCAAGGATCAGACGTAACTAAGCACCAAGCTAGCTGCGTTCCACGTCAGCAAGAAGAAGGAAGATGGCGGAGACAATTCGTAGCAGTCTTTGCTGCCTTGTATCAATTTTAAAAAGTATAGAATGATGGCTTTCTGATTAAAAAAATGTTAGATGGGAATATTCAGCTGGTGAATGTAAAGTAGCCCCTGCCACCTTTCAGTTGAATATGGCATTGTCAGACAAACACATATGAAAGGTTTAGAACGTACTTCTTTGGTGTCATCAGCAATCACAAACTTCTTGCATGGTTCCTTGATTTGGTGTTTAAGTTGACCAAGATTCTCTTTCACTGTTTTAATGGTAGATGCATCAAGATTGGCACATATCTGGAAAAGAGACACTTTAAGTATTCTTTTCTTACAACTGAATGTATACTTTTCTTACAAGTGAATGTCAGCAAAGTGTAACATAAAGTTTTTAGCAGAAATACACTTGAGATCAACAGTAGCTCTGTAAATGGCACCCCCATGGGGAAGTTGACGAGTGCATCTTTAACAAAAGAGCCTCGTATTTCTATTTCCCATTCCCCCACTCCCATCCCCAAACCCTTGTTTAGAGACAGGGTCTCACTCGGCAGCCCCAGCTGGCCTGGAACTCACTATGTAAACTCCAGCAAGCTGCTTGGCTCTGCTTCCCAAGTGCCAGCACTAAAGGCAGGAACCACTAGATTTGCCTCTTTTCTCTTTAATTTGAGTAACCCATATCCTAGACTGATGCAGAGTGGGAAAAGACAGAGAGCATGCTGTTTTGAAAGTCCCGGAGTAACAAGCCATCAGGAATGAGCACTATCAACTATGTTTCTGTATCAAGGAGATCATGGAGTTCAAGTGTAGAAGTACAGTAGTTGCAAAGGCGTTCTACCCAACCCATACTTCTCATTGATTTTGGCCGTGAGTCTAACCTTTAATGGCTGAGCCATCTCTACAGCCCTTCTCATTAATTGTATCTAGCTTCATAACAATTATGTGATTGCTCTGTATCACTTGTACTTATGAAGGCTGTCACCGTGTTTTAGAAGATTGAGGCTATTTCCTAGAGGCAAAGCAAACAGCTTTCATTTCACTAATGACACTGACACTTGAGCTTTCCACATAACTTAAACTCCCAAGAAACCCAGGCATTTGACACAGCCTGTCTAGTTGTCCACAAACGCAGTGACTTACATTTAAAATATGTTTTTCAGCCTCTGCTTGCTTTTTGGCTCCTCCCACACCAGGTGATGCAGTCAGTCCTAGAATCTGAGGCAGGGGAATTACCGGTTGGTTTTGTTTCTTGAGGTTATTGTTTTTCAGCTTCTGCTTTAAATACCGCCGCATGATGTTGTTGTAGACGGCCTCCTTGTTGGTGTGATGGCATTCATCAATGATAATGAGGGAAAAGTCTGAACAGAAAAAGCAGAAGGTCTGTTTACCTAAAATGCACGGTACAGTGAGACAAGCACCATGAAGCTAAACAATGAGCTGCCACTGCTTGTCTTTTGTTGGGCAGAATATAGGAACAGCCCTGTTGGATCTGCTCGTATGATGTTATCCATGAATATGACTTTACCCATGATTACCATATATGAATAAAATAACCAGGAATGGTAATCACGGCTCTGCTCCTATTAGCTGTTATCTCTGTCTCAAGATAAGATTCAGAAAGTGTTAGTGAAATTCATATCTTTCTTCCAAATAAACAACAACAACAACAACAAAAACAAAATCTTCCCAGGGCTCCACTCTTGTTCTTGAATAAAATTGTAATTTTAGGCTGATAAATCCCATTTTTGTTATACCGAGTGAAGAGTATACTATTTAGAGAAGGATGATCTTGTGTCATCTAAACTTTGCATTTAATTATTGTGATTACTTTGACTTTTCTCTGTCTTTCTCCTGATCATTTAACCATTCCAAATAATGTAGGCAGAACTGTAGTCTTATTTTTACAGTGAAGAATGTAATTCTAGTAGGACCTATCACCAAATTTAAAAATTGTATATGTAATATTGTACATATATTATATACATATATATATATTACAATGTAATTATTCTCTCCTAGAGACACAAGCAGAATGATAGCACAAAAGGAAAAAAAAATTGACCTCTAAAAGGAAGAGTTTAGAGGAACTCTGGTAAGCTGTGAGTCAGTCAAAATTTAAGTTGAAAGTGTGTGTGTGTGTGTGTGTGTGTGTGTGTGTGTGTGTGTGTGTGTGTGTGAAGTAACAGAAGAACATAGTGCTTAATGCTTGATTTAGTAACAATATACTCATGTGAAAGCAAGCCATCAAGTTAAACATTTTTCTGTTTTTGTTCATTTTTTTTCCAGGAAGAAGAGCAATTTAGTGAAGTTTTATAAAATAAAAAATAACTTGGATTAAACTAAGGTTAATTTTCAGCATGTAAAAAAGATGATTTAAGGAGCAGTCTCTGTTTCTATCTATCCGGCTTTTTTTTTCTAAAATTAGTCACTCCAACCAACCTGACAGCTGTACACCATCATCTTCTCCACTCTCCAGATTTAAGAGGGAATTTTCCAGGATTTGAGCTGTGCTGATGATAACGTCATAAGATTTGACAACTTCTGGAAATGATATTTTCAGCTGGGTATCACCACTTAATCCAATAATGCGATACCACTTCTTCAAAAATGGGTTGAACTCTTTGCGGAAAAGTTGTTCAGCTAACATCACCTTTAAAAATGAGAGCACACAGAATTTTTAAAAATTCAGAAGAAAGAGAGAGGAAAGCAAAGCGAAAGACACAGAGGAATATCAGCTGTGTGGGGACGAGTAAGAGGAATGTTTACACTGAATCAGTTAATTCGATGTTACCGTCTATATTTCATTCAGTCTATTCATCTGACATTAAATACCCATGGTGTTTGTATTACATGTAGACGCTGGATTTAGAACACAAAATATGTAAGATAAGGCTGATAACTTAGAGCAACTCAGTCTAGCTGAGCACATATTCTAGAGATCATTTATTCTTAGTCCTTGGGATCCTGCTATAGACTATTTGACTACAAGAGCAGAAAAAGCAAGGAAACCGGACAGTAGCATCAACACTTTGTGAGGATAATGTGTGGGAGAGGAAAGAATGAACTACAAGAATGGCTTTGGTCAGCTGGGTGGTAGTTGCACACGCCTTTAATCCCAGCACTCGGGAGGCAGAGGCAGGTGGATCTTTGTGAGTTCGAGGCCAGCCTGGGCTACAGAGTAAGTTCCAGGAAAGGCCCAAAGCTACACAGAGAAACCGTGTCTCAAAAAAAAAAAATTATGGCTTTGGCAAGGGTGAGAGGTACAAATTTTGCTTCCTCTCCAGCCAACTCTGTATGTTGCAATATCTGGTAGCAGCAGCAGTTGAAACCCCAGTGACACCTCCACATCTCAAGTCACTCAACATCTCCAGAACAGAGGGAAAGATGACCAAGTCTATCTTATTTTTAAATTTTGTTTTCTCTTGTTTGAGAACGGGTGTTATCACTTAGTGCAGGCTGGTCTTGAACTTCCTTTGTAGCTTAGGATGATCTTGAACTCCTGATCCGTCTGTCTCTACCTCTTCAGTGCTGGAATTACAAGCATGTACCACCAAGCATGATTTGTGTTTGTGTGCAGTGCTGAGCATTGACCCCCAGGCCTCCTGTATGTTAGGCAAGAACTCTAAACACCTGAGCTATATGGCCAGCCCCAGTCAGGCTACTTTGAGGGTTTCTACTGTGGAATATTTAACTATGTAAAGATGTGTTACATTTATTCATGCTGTGGAATATTGCTTTAACTGTGTAAAGGTATGTTACATTTGTTTCTGCTGCATTTTTTTTAACAATGTAAGGATGTGTTACATTTGTTTATGCTGTATTTGTTTAGTTGTGAAGAGATGTGTTGCTGTTTCACCTTGCCTGCCTAAGGCACCTGATTGGTCTAATAAAAATCTGAATGACCAATAGCTAGGCAGGAGAGGGATAGATGGGACTGGCAGGCAGAGAGAACAAGTAGGAAGAGAAGTCTATGTTCAAAAGAGGAGAGGAAGAAGAAGAGAAAGGAGAAATAGAAAGAGAGACACCCAGCACCAGCCAGCTAGCGCCAGCCAGCCAGCGCCAGACAGACAGACAGGGAAGAAGCAGGAAAAGTAGGACATACAGAAAGAAAAGGTAAAAAGCCCCAAGGCAAAATGTAGATGAAGGAAACAAGGTTAAGTTATAAGAGGATAAGACAAGGCCTAGCATTCATAACTAATAAGAAGTCTCCGTGTCATGATTTGGGAGCTGGTTGGTGGCCCAAAAGAAAAAGCCTGCTACAGGTTCCATTCTAGGAGGATATAAAAATGGAAGTCCGGGAGTATACAGTATAGCAGACGGAAAATTGGCAGGGAGAATGTCATGGCCAGGCTTCAGCACATGCACATTGTATTTCCCATAATTACCGTATTACCTGATAATTCAGTCACTGTTGGATAATCCTGAAACTCACTCTGGGTGGCATTGACTTCCTACTGAAGGACATAGAGGAAGCCAGATGCAAGTCTGACATGGCTAATTGGGAGGTGTGTGGTCCTCTTGGAGCCTTTTCCTGAGATGTGACACGGAGCTTGCCAAGACTAATCAAGCCCAACTGCTACCCACTTCTGCTGAATCATATGGGGCTGCATCACAGCATCTGAAGGAACCTGGGATTTATCCCTCGTGATGGTGAAGCCCTAGATAGGAAATGGAAAGTCTGGGAGCACAGGTGGTGTTTGCGTTTCTCTCTGCACTCGAAGGCTATAACTTTGGAAAGGATGGAAACGAAAGGAAATGGTATTAGAGACCAGGATTTCTGTAGTCTAGATTAAAAGTTATAATACATTGCTATTGGGCTAAACAAGAATATGCTGTCTTACCAAGTCAGAGATTTCCTGACAGAAACACCAATAGTTAAAGCTGAAGCTCCTTTAATTAAAACAAAACAACAACAACAAAAAAGAACTTACAGTAAGCAATTATGATGTAAATAGAGAGCTAGTGGGAAGACTTTTAGTAATCTCAAGGAAAACAAGAATGAGGCAGAAAAGGACTGAGTGGTGCTCTCAATGCTCATTCAGTGGGGAAATGCCATTTGAAAATTCAGATTTCGTGTGTACAATTCAAAAGTTTTTATGTTTAATGAGAAATTTTTAGTTACTGTACAAAATATTCACAAATATCTATAAATATTTGAATATTTTTGTTTAGTCTCATAATTTTTGAAAACATCCAGGAAGTATTTGGACCTTAAATACCTAGCTCACAGCCTATGCCAAGTACTTGGACCTTAAGTACTTACCCCACAGCCTATGCTAATAAGTACTTGGATCTTAAGCACCTAGCTCACAGCTTATGCTAAGTATGGTGGGTCTTAAGTACCTAGCTCATAGCCTACACTAAAGCTGATGCAGGATTCATTCACACAAACCACATAGAATGAATAAAATTTGCTTTGATTCTTAAAAGAATCCAAATGGATATGAATAATGAAAATTATAAACATTAAATGCACCAACATTTATGGAAATATGCATGTGTATGAATTACCTACATTTTATGGGTTGAAAGATTCCCAATTAGAATAAATCGTCAAGCAGAAGAATGTTTGTGCAAGTGAAGGTACAGTAGACCATTACAAAATTAGATCGGGGGCTGGAGAGGTAGCTCAGTGGTCAAGAACGCTTACTACTCTTTCAGAGGATGCAGGTTCAATTCCCAGCACTCACAGGGCAGCTTACAACTATCTGTAACTCCAGTTTCAGAGGATCCAACACCCTTTGATGGCCTCCATGGGCATCAGGCATGCATGTGTTGTGCAGACACATAGGCAAAACACTCATACACATAAAAATAGATGAAAAATGATCACTTAACATGAATAAGAAAAATATTGAGTGCTTACGCTGAAGCTTGTAAATTAGTTGCAGAAAAAGAAATTAAAGAGGTTTTAGCTTGGTATGTATTCAAAGGTATTCAAATGAAAAGAAACCAAGGATTTCAAGCCGATAGCAAGATGTAGCTAATGTCAAAGTCTATGATGTACAAATATCCTCACCCCTGGGTTGAATGTCTACCTCATCTCTCCTCCACTCCACATTCCCAAGACTGGATCTACAACACTGTCTAACGCTGTGTCTGAGAGAACTCCAAATCTTGAGGGGCCTGTGAATCATGTTACATACATAATGAAAGGATGGTGCCTTTTCTTTGTAAAGATCTATTGCAAAGCAGGAGAATTAGGTTTTTGTTCCAGAATGACAGGAAAGAATGATTGTGTGTTCCATAGAACACATAAGTTTGGGTGAATGCGTGCCTGGATTTCCTTTAGTAGTGAGTGTGGAGAGGATGCCTGTGGTTATTTTGAAAGATGGGAGGTATCTCTGGTACCAGGTATTAACCAGCAGAAGTGATATGCCTCTCTGCAAAGGAAGAAAACTACATTACAACTCTTACTGCCTATGATCCTATGACCAGATAATGGAAATCAGGGAAGGAAATAAATGAAAAATAATAACTGGGCTTTGAAGTTTCATCGTTTGAATGGGGTGGTAAAAATAACAGAGACAGGAAAATAGGGGAGAGAAACTCTGAGAAGAGAGGGAATGAAGTTGAGATTCAGAAAAAGGCAGAACTTCCCCCAAAGAAACAAAGGCATCAGTTTACATGCCTTTAAGTGCCTGGTTTCATTTAACAGCATTATTTTTTTCTATGGACTTAGGACTCAGTCCTGTCCTAAATGCAAAGTATTTGATTTCATTAGGTTCCATGTAAGAAAGAAAGAAAGATAAGAAAATTTAATGAGTCATTATTAAACTCTTTTTAACATGTGTGTTTGTACGTTTGTGAGTACTGGATTTCAAACCTAGAGCCTTGCATGTTCTAGGCAAGAGCTCAACCACTGAGCCACATTCCCAGTTCCAGGAGAGCACTTTGGACTCAGAAATTGCACACAAGTCAATCTCAAACATTGTGATGGAAATCACTAAGGCTTATATTCTGCATGTATTTATTAGTATGGCAAATAAAGATTTCAATAAAAATTTTAGAATAATCTAAATCTTAAAAAATACAGTCTTAAAAGTCTATTGATATATTTTCTATAAATAAATATATAAGAATAAGAAAAAAGTTATTATTGGTTATGAAAAGCACACTAAATTTTATTTTATAGAGTAGGGAAGATTAATATTCCCAATCTACAAATGTATAAATTCTCATGTATTTAAATAAAATTCAAGTAAATAAATTTTATTTGCAATGTTAATATGAAGATGGTTTTGGGGTCCTCAGAAGACACACATTTTCAAAGTAAAGTTCAATAACATTTAATGTAATATATATTTGCATAAATTATTTAACCATCATTTGACTATTTAACTCAAAATAGGCAAAATATTTACTTTATTTTCTCTTTGGCTTTCAGTCACATTCTGCATGTTCTGGATAAAGAACCCAGAGCCTTGCATGTTCTAGGCAAGAGCTCAACCACTGGGCCACATTCCCAGTTCCAGGAGAGCACTTGCAAGGTTAAGGGTTAGTGGCTAAAGGGACTTTAAAGGAAGGTACTTGATCCTAGATTCCAGGGACATTTTCAGGTCACACACGCTCACGTTCATCAGCCTTACACTGTATGTTGGAAAATTTAGTTTTTATATGTAAGTTAGAACGATTTGATTGAATGTTGTAGTTTTATGAAAAAAATCATTTTTTTTATTTTTAAATTTTAGGTATATAACCTAAAGATGAAAATTAAAATAAATGGTTTATTTGACATCACACCTAATTAAACAAAATCTGTGTGATTTGTTGCTACAAATATTATCGTCTAAAAGCTTCAGAATAATGAAGTAAAAATGAGAATATTGAAGCAAAGGCGAGTATAGGAGGCATACCTTATTGACAAGGACTATAACCTTCCCAGGCTCAGACGACTGCTGCTTCTTGTCTAAGTGATCTTTGGTGATGTAAACAGCCACCCTGGTTTTCCCACTCCCTGTGGGAAGGCAGATAATAATATTCTTTCCCTCCAAAGCTGGTTGGGCCACTTCCATTTGGTAAGGCCTAAGCTGCAGTTCTGGCTCAGGGGATGTTCTTTGTGTCTCTGTTCTCTCATCTGCAGGAAACAAACATGAAAAAGCAACTTAAGATCAAGGGCAAGGAAGACACTAAGCCGGACAGCCGTAAACTGGACACATGCTTCTGGTGGCTTAAGTCCCTTTCCTCTGCGAGCCAAGCCAGCCCAGTTCCTATTTTCTGGACCAGAGAGTATCAGGTTTGTCTTCAGGACATCACCCAAGTTCCCTACCACGGAGTGAATTAACAGCATGCGGGCCTTGGGAGGAGAGGACGTGGGGAGACCAAGGAGAGGACACATTTCCCTTGGCTCTCAGAAAAACTGTAACATCAACTTATTGGTTCCCATTGCTAGCCAGGTTGAGAACCAGGTTTCTCAGGTCTTTGTTCAGCCATTTGTCCTTCTGGTTTCTCTTAGCCCTTCCACCTGTAAACCAAGAGGAGCTAGAAAGGCAGGAGTGATTAGCTATCACTGCTGTCACTTGCATTTTTAAATTTTATTAAAAAGAAAAGTAACAACTGGAACTACTTCCTTAATTTGCTAAAATATCATCTGACAACTAAATGCCATGAAGCACACACCTTCTGTCATCTATTGGTTTCTGTGGGGCTCTTGGCACTCAAGACCTGCATATAAACTGGACCATTGCTTGAATATAATGTGCATATATATCTTCTTACAAATGATTTCTACTTACAAACCTGATATAATGTAAATGCTTTATAAAAAGCCTTTTTTATTGTTTAAGAAGTAATGACAAAATATTTCTGTGTGTTCAGTACAAATTTTAAAATATAGTTTGGATACACTGTTGACAGAATCTGCATATGTGGCACTTGTGGACATGGAGGGCTGCCTCTGTGTGTGCGTGCGTGTGTGTGTGTGTGTGTGTGTGTGTGTGTGTGTGTG
>CABHPQ010169756.1:0-10401 GCA_902168405.1 Peromyscus aztecus
TTGTAACCCATCTTCAAAAGGGCATTCCACCATTCTATCAAGCCAGCTGCTTCAGGATGATGTGACCAGTGAATCCTATGGTCATGAGTTCACTGACACAGTTCTTTGACTGTGAAGTGAGTGCCATGGTCAGGAGCAATGCTTCATGGAAAAGCAGGATAGTGGATTCTCCAAGTCCATGAACGGTAGTTTTGGCAGCAGCATTAACACACAAAAAAAGGCAAATGCATATCCAGAATAAGTGTCTATTCTAGAAAGGACAATGCACTACCCTTTCCATGAGGGAAGGACACAGAAGCTGGAGTCTGCTCTCAGCAAAAGCTGGCAGTAGTGGTGACAGACGCCTTCTTCAGAAAGCAGCGATAAAGGCAGGCACACACTACATCCTTTAAGGCCTCTGTATCGGGACCAACTCCGGAAAGTGTCACCCCTTGCAGGTGGCTTCCCCACCCAGTTATTCCCCTACAGAAACACTGTCACAACCAGAGCCGTTTCCTAGGTGATTCTAAATCTTGCCAAGTTGACAATCAAAAACAATTATCACACTGACAATTAGAAAAATAAAATTCAAAGTCTCAATGACTTCATACTACTCCTAACTTGTCCGAGCCATCTGTTAACTGTGTTGGAATAACTCCACTTATAAAATATGATGGTTCTATATTTGTTTACTTCAGAAGGAAGAGTTTAAACCCACCATTTTATCTTTAAAATTACTTTTAGTGCAGCAAAATACACATCATAAAATCTACCATCTTGGACATTGTTAAGTATACAGTCTGTGCATTAAGAACATTCACATTGTAGCTAGGCATGGTGGCTTTAATTCCAGCACTAGAGAGGCAGAGGCAAGTGGATCTCTGAGTTTAGGCCAGCCTTGTCTACATAAAGTTCCAGGACAGCCATGGCTATATAGAGAAAACCTGTCTTTTTTTTTTTTTTTTTTTTTTTTTTTTTTTTTTTTAGAAAAAAATTTCACTTTGTTGTACAACCCTGTTATCACATTAGCAAAATGTCTGCATCACCTTCATTAGAGATTCTGTTACACAACAGTTCCCCTCTGCCACTGCTCTCAGTGCCAGGAAACCATCATCCCACTGGCAGTTTCTAGGGGCTTCAAAATGGACAATAACCTTATTTGTTCCTGTATAATGAGTTTGTTTTACGTAGCAAAATGACTGCAAGGTCATATGAGTTATACCGTATGTTTAAATTTCTTTCCTCTTTATGTGTTTATCTGTGTGTCATATACATATACACTTGTAGGTATATATACATGTTGGGGGTAGGGACCAGTGGTCAACACCAGTGTTTTCCTTATCGCTCTCAAACCAACTTATTCTTTGAGACAAGGTCTCTCAATGAACCTAGAGCTCACTGGCTGGGCAAGTATACCCAGCCAGCACCCAGGGATCCTCCCATCTTTGCTGTCCTAGTGCTAAGTATAGGTGGACTTTTCTGTCCTGCCAGCCCACTCCCACATAACCACACAGAGACTTATTATTAATTATAAATGCTCAGCTGATAGCTTAGGCTTGTTACAACTTAAATTAACCCATATTTCTTATCTACACTCTACCACACAGTGGTACCTTTTTTCAGCACAGCATGTTCATCTCCTGCTTCCTCTGCATCTGGCTGGTGACTCCACACTCCTTCTTGCCGGTGTTCTATCAGCCTGGCTCTCCTGCCTAACCTCTTTCTGCCTAGCTATTGGCCAGTTGGCTCTTTATTAAACCAATGAGAGCAAAACATTTTCACAATGTACAAAAGAATTATTCCACAGCAGCTTAAACTACAGGTGGATGTAGCAGGAATCTTAAAAAGTCTTATTAATAAAAATCAAACCTGAAGCCAGTTATTGGGGTGAATGCTGGAAGATCAGAGAAGCAGAACAAGCCACAGCTACCTCACCTTGACAGTTCCTCAGCTGATCCTGTTTCCTCAGACTGGAAGCTTCTCAGTCCTCATCCAGAATGAATCTCAGCTGAACTGTGCTGCTCAAAGCCTAAAAGCTTAACCAGCCAAATGCTGCTAGTTTCTGGTCCTCACACCTTAAATACCTTTCTGCTATCTGCCATCACTCCCTGGGATTAAAGGCGTGTGTCACCATGTCTGGCTGTTTCCAATGTGGCCTTGAACTCACAGAGATCCAGAGGGATTTCTGCCTCTGGAATGCTAGGATTAAAGGCGTGGGCTACCACTGCCTATCCTCTATGTTTAATATTGTGGCTGTTCTCTTCTCTGAACCCAGATAAGTTTATTAGCATGTACAATATTTGGGGGAACACAATACCACCACAGGTGGACACAACACTCCGCTTTTTTAATGTGGCTGCTAGAGATGTAAATTCAGTCAGGTCCTCATGCACACAGGACAAGCACTTTACTGACTGGGGAAACTCCCCAACCCCAATGCCCTTCTTTTAAAAGCAAAATAACCTCATTTTGCATGTAGAGCATATTGTTTCTCCATTCATATCTCAGTGAATATTTAGGTTGCTTCTAACTCTTAGCTGTCATAAATAATGTTGCTATGAACATGGGTGGGTCTTTAAGATTCTATTTGCAATTATTCTGTATATCTAATTAGAGATGGCATTGCTGGGTCACATGCAGCCTTAGTTTTCATTTCTGGAGGAGCCACCATACTGTTTTCCATGGTAGTGGGGCCATTTTAAATCACCATCAAAAAACACAGCAGGATTCCAATTTTCTCACATCCTCATCAACGCACTTTTTATTTTCTGTTTTTTAAAACAGCATCTTTAAAACCCATTAATTGAATTCATTTTTTATCTCATTTATGCAGTTGGCTAAGAGTGTCAGAAAACCCGATTTGCATCAATACTCTAATACTTACCTCTTAGGAGGTGATTTTAATAAAGCAGCTAAAAGAAAAAGAAGAGAAGGAGAAAAGGACAGGAAGAAAGGAAAGAGAGTGAACTGTAGAAACAAACAACACACAGATCTGAAAAAACTTCCCAGGTAAAGCATTTCTGTAACCTTTGATCTCTTTACCTGTGAAATGTCCCAAATACTTTGTCATCAAAGCTCTTGGGAGAAGTTATAGAATTCCACACAACACTTAACATCAACACCCAGTGAGCACTAAGATAAAGAGAGATGGGATGGTCAGGAAGACAAAGTGTTATTACTGGAAAACCACCCGAACTTACACAAGGCCTCATATTAGCATTTCAGTATAGTTTTTTCATCCCTCCAGATGATATTGTCTTAGTATAACTGGGCATACACTTCCCAGGCCTCGAGGATGTTATTAGAGTTAATATCAATAGCATTTTCTCACCTATACATTTTTAAATGTAGGAATAGAAACCTATTCTTCCACGGAGTTGACAGGGTGGGAAAACAAGCAGTGGTAACAGCACTAAGTCACACCTCCCCCACAGCTGGAAAGCATAACAAGAACTTCCCGTGTACCTGGAATTGTAGCAAACCTAGTTCTACAGCAAAAGAGGAGAGGGCATTGAGAGACAGCTGTTCGCCCCCCTTTTCTTGGTTCACCAATTAAAATGGCTCACCTTTAAATCTTTGGTTTAGGCTAAATTCATATGGCATATGGAAAAATAAAGGCACCATCAGTTGAAGACTGTGGGTCTCTTTTTCTTGGAATCGTACCTGGCTTTTCAATGATAGTCACAGAATCAAGGCTATGTATTCAAAAATCACACAACTCAAACCCCCACCAAACAGCTGTCACTAGCCTGTTACTACAAAATTGTAGCAAAATACAGAATACCTTGGAATGTTATAAATACCCAAGTGTATATAAAAGATGAACACGTTTAAACAAGTCAATTACGTGGGTTTTCAAATAAAAGCTAAGAGAAAAGGATGCAAATCACTTCTGCAAGACCCTTGTCATGTTCTAAGCACTTTATACTTCTAATCTGCATCAGCCTTTTCAGTGTGAGTCTCATCAATATTACAATGTATTCTGAATGGTTCCTTACAATTTTGACATGTTATTTACATACTCTGCTGAGAAATATTCATGTCAAATAACACTCTAAAACCTTAGTTACGCTACTGGCTCAGGTCTCTAATCATCCCACTCCAGTAATTTCAAGCCACACCAACCTCTTTCTCCTATCCACCCAAAGAGATGGCTTACAACATCACATCGCCCTGATAATGGCATTAATTTAGGTTTATTAGCTCTGGATTAAAAAGGAATCTATGCTTTAATAATTATTATGTGAAATACTCCACTTTCTGTAATGAAGGTATGTGGATATGTAATTTTAAACATTTCTACGGTACTTTAAGGTTTTATAATGGATGTCGACTGGTTTTCAAAGGGCTCCTTAGCCAGTCTTCAGAAAGCTGAGGATCACGTTGTAGAGACCTATTATTACTGGGTCTTGGTGAATTGGCGGAAACACTACTGGCCACAAAGCATGCCATACAAGATAAATTCCTAAAGCACTCATCCCTCTATAAACAACAGTAAGAGCGCTTCTGCTGTTCTACACCACAGACCTGGAGTACTTGGTGCTGCGTCATGCCCTCTCTGCCCTCTGAAGCCTCCTTACAAACTGACCACCCACATGAAGCCACTAAGAAGTCGAGTGCCTCAGAGAGGAGTTGGAAGAGGCATGGGATGGTGAGTCTGGTCAAATAAAATTGCATGCAGCATTCTCAAAGAATAAATAATTTTTAAAGGGGGAAAAAAGAAGTTGAATACTGATAAGCAGGGTCCCTCCTCTGTCACTGTTTTTACCCTCAACCGCACCCCAGTAATGTGAAACCTGAATCTCACCTCCCAGAGACAAGCTAAGTACTACTTTCTGCCTAGTACTGACACGGTTCTCACCTGGACCGCTGTTCAGTCACTGTTAACTAAAAGTCAGAGAGCTTCCAAATCTCCAAACTGCCACCTTTGACAAGGAACCTGGTCACAATACTTGGACAGGAAACCACATCTCGGGAGTCTCACTGTGATGATTTCAACCCCAGATTTTTATGGCATATCCTGGGACACCCAAATGACAGACCATTCATTCAGAGCAGCTGTGCTACACATAAAGACCCTGTGAGCCACACACTCCACCAACACTCTAATTTCAGCAATTATATGAATGTCCTTTCTAATAATTCCCTCTTCCCAGTACTGGATGCAGCACCGATCCGGCACAGACCACAAACTACACTCAGCTCACATTCTCCTCCTTCAGCCCCTTTACACCAATGCTATTCTGCTTTTCTGTTTAATGGGATGGCATTTGTTGCTTTAGGAAATATCCTTCAGGGGCAACATTGCTTCTGTCTGCCTTGTTACCTGACAATTAAACTCATAGACTCATTCTGGGGTACAATGCCTGCTGCCAATATTAGAAATGTCAACTTTGACCCCTCGTTCAAAGTGTTGCTGGTCTCCATTAAACGGCTTCTACTTTCTTCGGTAATCAACCACACTATTTCGCTTGTGGGAAGAACAATGATTCTCTGATTTCAGTATCTGACCTATTCTTCATCTCTTTGGTTGGGATTTGCACCTGCTACCTGGGACTGGCAGCTCTGCAGTGGAGAAAGACACAATCTCTGATGCACAGAGTTCACATTCTAGTTAGGTAAGGCATGCTCAAACAAGTAAATACAGTATTCACTGTCTGCTCTGGTGATGGGCTCCCAAGAAAACAGTGCAGTAATACAGGACAAAGGGAGGTGAGAGGGAGGAGAAACTGAGTCAGCAACTGCCAGGGTAGCCTCCAGTCCCCTAGGAAAACAGTGCAAAAGGGAGCTTCAGAAAGCACGGGCTGTTTGGTGCCACTTCTGACATACAATTCAGAACAAATCTCAACTCTTCTCCAGACATCCGAGGTCTGCCTGCAGCAGCCTGGCCTCCTCCAAACTCATCGTCCACCACCTTCTCTTGCTGTTTATGCTCTGGCAATGACACCTGTCCTTCCTCTAAATGCGCCCCACAGTGTCCCCTGACTCATGCTCCCCGTCCCCCCTGCCCAGTTTCAGTAGCTTCTCTTGTCCGTCCTCGGCTGCACCCTAAGGAAGTCCTCTGATGTTCAGAGAAGGGGACAACAGTGGGAAGGCAGAGTTCACAAACTGAACCAGTTAACAACATACAAAAGGGAGGCTCCCAACTGTCTACGGCAATTATTACAATATGAATCTTATGAATGACAAAAATTGTGCATTATATACAAAAATACTTTGTTACATTTTTAATCAGGGGGGATACCTGGTCAAATATGTTTAATTTCCCCCTCTTCTTCCAGTTCATTACAGACATCAGTTTGCAGATGTAACACTGCATGACTCATAGAGAAACTAAGAAAAATTAACGAGCAATTCTTGAGCAAAAGCAGTTTGTAAATAGTCATCAAGGGAACAGACAAAATGTGAATGCCCTGGCCAGGAAGATGGATAAAGGCATCTAACCCAGGTTTGATCCATAGAAATCATGAAAGAAGCTAGCTACAGTAGCACACATCTATAATCCCAGCATTCCTATATTGAGCTGGGAGGTGGAGATGAAAAGCAGGCTGGAAGGTCACAGGCCAGCTCACCTGGAGTCCTCAGTGCAGCTGCAGAAACAAGGGAGACTTCTTCTCAAACAAGGTGGAAGGTGAGAAATGACTCTCATCATCAGTTGTCCTTTGACTTCCACACACATGCCCCACCATGCATGCCTGCACTTATGTGTGCACACACATACACACACTAAACATCGTTTCAATGTGAACGGCCACAGTGTAGCAGTACAGCACTGAACTTAGATCAAACTACTGAGTGACACATGAAGTCCCTTCAGTATATTGCTCCTATGTCCTTATAAGGTACTGTCTTGTTAGGTGCCACAGACATTTCTAGAATGTGCAAGGTAGAAGCCCCACTTTCAAAGACGTTAGAAAATGTGGTGAGAGTCTCTGAGAAGATTGAGCAGATAACAAACAAACAAAAATCTTTGAACAGAAGCTGGCAATGGGAGAGAAACCTGACAGCCAAGTCGTCCTCTGACCTCCACATGCATATAAGTAACACACATGTACACATTCATATGTGCATGTATGTACACATGTGTGCACACACATGCACACAGACACTTCATATATGCACAAACAACAATGATGAATAAAAGTGTGTTTATTTTTTAAAAGAAAAGACAATTGTGGTGACTAGGTAAAATATATGGTATCATTAAAACCCACTAGGGGCAGGGCTTAGGATTACTTTCCAGATAATTAGACATAATTACAGTTTTGAGTAGAGGTCTCTAACAGGATTGGCCATCTTGTTTCACAGTCCTTTTTGTGTGTGTTTTGTTATGTGTGTGTGAAGGGTGGAGGGAAGAAAGGGTTGGGGTTTTGTGTGAGCAGAAAGCTTGCTTTGTGGGTGGTAAACTGTGCCTCCACTACACAAGATACTTGTAATTTGGAAATGTCTAGGGTAGATGTTGCCTCCTCATTGACACCAAGACACCACTGGCCAAGCCCTCATCTAGTATTCATGAACTCCCTCCTCTGCCAAGGCCTCTCACTAGACATAAGCAGTCTGTAGCTACAGCTGATCAAAAACACTTACCTGAGTGACCCACAGTCAGCAAAATGCCATGAATGGCTACCTCCAGCCTCTCCGCCAGTAAAGATTCACAAATGAGGAAAGGCAATCACAAAACAGAACAGCAGGAGAAGTCAGTAAAGGAAGCTACAGGCCTGGGCTCATTCCATTGCTAAGCTCTTAAAGGCTAAGGGTGGGGGCAGAGCCAAGGAGAGCCTCAAGATTTCCATCTGCTCCCCTGGCAAAAGAAGCAAAGGACCAGCTGATCTCATTCTATGGAAGCAACAGATACCTGCCCATGTGCCTAATCAGGTGTTCATACCTGTGGTGACATTTTAGAAACTCTCTAATAAACATTACAGGCCAATGTTTTCACAGAGAACACTATGGGGCTAGGGCAGAAACGCTTTCCCTTTCAGTCTCGGGATCCTACTGTCAAGTGTGGCTCACAGGCTTTTTTAGAAAAGGGGGATTAACTGCACTGGAAACAAACTCTTCCCCTGTAACAATCTCCCCAAACCTGGATTGATTTGTTCACAGGTCAGAAAATGAAGCTGACATTAAAAGAGGATTCCTAGCACTCATCAACTTGTCTTATGACATGAAGATAATTCGAACAGAAAGGCAAAGTTAAGCCAAATTCAAAATGTAGCCAAGTTCTATTAATGTGAAACCGTGATCTAAGGGGGGGTGGAGGGGACAGAAACATCAAGATCAAGCACTTTATTAAAATCCTCATGGAATAAGGTAGAGGCAAAACTACCCCATCTCCAGAGGCATGCTAAAAACGGGAGTCCCAAGCAGGGAACCCCATTAGTAATGTCTCCAAAAACCTTGGTCCTGTGAGTAAAATTTACAAATTCATTTCTTTATCACTAACAAAGAAGTGACGACGTGAGTTAGAGAGGGAAAGTGAACTTGCAGGCTTGCATGAAAACAGCTGCCTCAGAACAGACTAACCTGTGTGCCCTGGAGTAAGCTGTGCCGTCTGCTTCCCAGGTCTCAGCTGAAGAGAGCAGAGCATGCAGCCTGCCTTCCAACTCTAAAGGTGAGAGGCACTCAATGGCAAATGTCACTTCCCTGATTATCACGTCCACATCTGGATGGACTGAGGCCTTGGAGGACTCAGGACTGTGAATAGGCTCATCATATTGGTACATATATTATACTAAGCAGGTTAACAGGATCATTTATCACCAAGGGAAAGAAAGAAGCCAGGCTAGCCAAGTCACACACACACACACACACACACACACACACACACCATGCTTCTTTGTAGCTAGAAGTCCCCTCATGTCCCTGGAGTGTAGGAATATGTTACACACGTTGAGAAAAGAGTGTGAGCAAAGGCTTGCATGAGCAGAGACCATGTTTTCTCTGTCAAGACTGAAACACACAGTACCAAATACAGACCCACACCTGAAATTCATGCAAAACATCTGAAACCAGGGTGCGCCACGGGGCTCCACCAGGCCTCTCCCATGGGGATCTGAGGGAGCAAGTCTGAGTATCTGGGTGGTGCCTGAGAATCTTTGCTTTTAACAAGCACCTGAGGAAGTATATAAGCTCAGGCAAGTCTGAGGAACACTGGAGTAGACAACCATGCTGTAGTCTACAGCACTTAGTAATAGCACCAATTACGTTGGCTTATAAATGGAAACAATAGCAAATAATGGCCTTCTCATACAATACTACCGTTTTGACAATATCCATTTTAAAGAAAGGTTGGTAAGTTGTACAACATTGCACAGCTAATATGTGACAGAAATGAGATCAGGATAATGGCCTAACCCCAACAAGCTGCACTGTGCCCATCACATACACAGCCTCACTGGCAAGCATAGATCCCGCCCACCTTAGAAAAAGGAACAGCGGCTTTACTCATTCCCAAAGGTTGAAAAGAATGTAGAGAAAAATTCTCAGTCAGCTCTGTCAAATCGCTGCCTGCATGCTAAGACGCCCTCTGCTTCTATGCACGCTCTCTTCATGTCTCTGGTCCAGTTTTGGTCTTAGTCTCCAGACCTGTCCCTGGGAGGTAGAAGGAGCCAAGCAAAAAGGCCAGGAGCTCCTCCCACACAAACCATTAGTTTAGCAGAATTATCGTGTGTTATAACTTAGCCCCCCAAATCTGTGCGATGGAAGGCTGGACTTCTGTTTTCTTTAAAGCCCGGTTGAGTCATTAAAAAGAGGAAGTGGGGCTAGGTATTTGTATCAATTTATGAAGAACAACAAGATTCAGGTGATCCCCGAACTCAGAGGTTCCACTTGTGGGTCTCTGGCTCTGCAACAGTGCCATGGTCAGAAGCATCCAATGGGAACTGTGGTTCACGCTGGGAACTGCCATCTCCCAGGGCTGCCTAGCTTTCTCATAACCTGTCCTGAGGCTGAGGAGCAGCAAAGGCGGCTGGATCAGGGTGGGAAGCAAATCATACCCTGCAGTGCACACAGCAGCTAAGCTCTGGTAAAAGGTCGGCTGGCTAGGGGTGTTGACCACATTTTTAGCCCAGTAAGACCTTCCATTTACAAGTGGGGTATCAGAACATAAAGCCTCAATCATAAGACAAGGAGTATCTGTGTTCAAATATTTTTCTATCTGTTGTCTTTTATCACAGCTAGCTTTTTTTTTTTTAAAGAAAAATGGTTAATCCTTTTACTCATCCTTAGATAAAATGAAAGGCTTAATCTGTCACAGGATCACTAACCTCAACCCTCTCAGGTTAGCTGAAAACGCCTTTGAGTTTCAAAAGGAAACAAAATACAAAATCATGACCCATCTAAGTACTTACTGAGGCCCCTAATGCATACAGTAGGGATGGGGACAGATGACTCACCCAGGTACTTGCTGAGGCCACCATGCAT
>CABHPQ010169756.1:10411-22610 GCA_902168405.1 Peromyscus aztecus
ATAGAGTAGGGATGGGGACAGATGACTCACCCAGGTACTTGCTGAGGCCACCATGCATATAGCAGGGCCTGGCATAGACCCTTGTGCCATTGACTCCCTTATCCTGAGAGGCCAACCCAGGGTTTATCAGGCTGTGACAAGTACTTCAAAGTAAGAAAGGTAGAGCCAGAGAAGGTGTCCCTACTATGAAGTCACCTGAGCAGAGGCATCAGGGGAATACAGATCAGGCACACCTATGGGGGAGACACCCCCTAGAGTGTGCAGTTCCTTCCAACCCACCCACAGCACAGATCTCCAAACCTTTCTATCTTCAGCAATGGCTCTGTCTTGGGACTGGGAATCCTTCTCCCTGTCTCCTCCCCTTCCCTGGCCTGGGACACTCTCCCCCTCATCCTATAGATCTCTAGCAGAAGGCCATGACCCAAGGGGACTTTTCTGATCTCCTGGTCATATGTGAACACATGGTACTCTCCTAGCACTAATTGCAATTATAATTAAATCATTTCTGAAATGCAATGTTATGCCTGCCCCCTAGAAACTAACATCCATGGGGGCAGAGTTCACACCTGTTGGACTCTTTTTTTATATCCCCAGTGCTTCAAAAATAGCAAAGTCCACTATACACCGGGAAAGAAACGAAGCATTCCAGGTACTTTCTGTGTGCTCTCTCAAGGACAGCCAGAAGCTGTCCTCCTAACTGCTTTGTATATACCACAGATTTTCCTTCTTCAAAACAGATGTTAGGAACTATGAAAAAGCCATGCGGAAAATCAAAATGAAGGCACAAACGGAGCAGGGTAGAGTATGTCCACGTGGGGTCTCAGTTTGCCTTACTGAACTATACTCTGAAGAGGAAGACATTGAAACAAAGCGAATACCACCTAAGATCACACCGGTCAACCACACAACCAAGCCAGCTCACATGAGCAAGTGCTGCCAGACAGGAACAGGAAGTAATGTAAAACCCCCAAACTCCTCAAGGCCTGTCCATTCGGGCCCCATGGTCTACTACCAAATGTAGCAGTCCCCAGAGTCCTAACACCACGCGTGGGCTACTCAGCTGCTCAGTCCAAGCTGCCCAGCTGATAGGTCCGGAGGACAAAATGACTAGCACAAGACGACACAGCTTGTTGGTAGGGAGGTCTGGTCCACAGACTCCCTCCCCGTGAGCTCATCCATCCTCTGAAAGCACCGCCTGAGCTGAGGAAAGCAGAACAGAAGGGCTGTGTCAGTCTTTCCCCCTGTGGCTGCCACTGATCTGAGTCCTACAACAACCCTCTTGTCTCTGCATGTTTCCATGCAGCTGCTCTGCTGTGCAACGGAGCCCAGGCACACGGGAGCCCTGGACCCCGGACAACAGGGAGTAAGCTAAGCAGGCTAGAAAGCAGGCAACTGGGACCTCTTTATCAAACACTCTGGGTCACCCAAATCACATTTTTAAAAATGCATCATCACACTTCTGTGCAAGAGCAGAGGGGCAGAGAGAGGCCTGAGCCATGGGATGCACCCCTGCACACAAAACAGCACGCAGATTCTGAGTGTCTCTGCATTAAGCCTGATGTATATAGAAGTTTAATTTTGATGAGAACCAACTACCTCATCCATTCCCCAAACCCGTCAGTGAACAACTAATGTGCTGCCATCAAAACACCACTTACTAGCCACCACTGGGCTAGGCCGCCAACCAAACACAGGAGACTCTTACAGAGACATCGTCATAAGTGACCTCATGCCATGCTCAGGAGCTTCAAGCTAGCGTAGCATACTGTCACCATGGGCGTGGCCGCACAAAGAGAGAAGCTCTCTTCTAACCTGGGGCGCCAAACCTGTGGCTCCTTCAATGACCACAAGCCCCGGCTCAGCCTGCAGCAGCAGGAAGCCTACTTCACACCCTTGATAACTCTCCTCAGAGACAGCTGACAGAGTGACTGCTGGCTGAGGGTAGACTCTCATTGGCCCCAGCCATTCAACCAACATGTGGTCACCTCAGACACCAAAAGGGGCTGTGTGAGAGAATCCTCTGCTTAAAATGATGGTCACTAGTTCCACGAGGTTTGAGAGGTTTTTGTTTTTAAGGAATATATATATATATATATATATATATATATATATATATATATATATATATATACATATAGAAAGTACATAAGCATACTTCAAATGTTTAAAGAGCTGAACATACTACCACTCTGGGATGCTGATCCCACCTGAGGATTGAGATGCAGGGGTATAAATTTAACCTTGCAGTTCACTGCAGTTCCCCTAGGGGTATGTGTTTTTAAAAGTTTGTCAAAGTAGTGTCAGAATGGCATATAAACAATTTCTTCATTCTTGAATTTGACCAAATTGAGACAGAAAATACCTTAGGGGAAAACTATATCTGTACTGAACATGCACAGACTTTTCCTCTAAAACATGTTAAATTAGGCATTACAAATAATCTGGAGGGACTGGAGAGATGGCTCAGTGGCTAAGAGCACTGACTACTCTTCCAGAGGACCTGGGTTCAATTCCCAGCACCCACATGGCAGCTCACAACTGTCTGTAACTCCAAGATCTGACACCCTCACACGATATCTGACACCCTCACCCAGGCAAACACCAATACACATAAAATAAAAATAAATAACTTAAAAAAAACAAATAATCTGGAGATGACTTAAGGTTCACAGGAGGGTATGTGTGGGTTATATGCAAATATTGCCTCTGTTTTTTACCAAGGGGATTGAGCATTCTCAGATCTTGGCATCTGTGGGGCTTCTGGACCAATCTTCCCTGAGTACTGGTCACTCCAGCACTGGTGGGAGCTTCAGTTAAATAGGCAATGCGGATGAACCTAACACTATTACAGCACATAAACACTAAGGGTTTGGAGGCTGGGGGGAGGAGGGAGTGTGGTTAAGTAACTCCTGGTCTGATGTGTGTGAGGCTCTGAGTTGAACTCCACCACTGTAAGAGGAAAAAGTGAAAGGTTTTAGAGTCCACAACTCCGTGCAGTATCACCAGACAAATGGCAGACAGATGCTAAGTAGACAGAGCAATAGAGAGACGGGAGACAGAGGGGGAGGAGTTGGAGTGAGAGAGAAGTGCACTAGGCTGGTTTGTACAGTTTGTCAGGGGGAGAGGGAAAAGGAAGGAAGGATGCAAGGTCTTCATATGCAAGATCATCACCCCATGTCGACATCCCACATCCAGAACCTGTACATTCATTACCCTATAGGGAGGGTTGTGCAGCTGTGACACAAGATTTGGATGGGAAAGGACCTTGGATCCAGATAGGTCCCATCTAATTACATGGGTCCTTAAGAATCAAAACTCAGGTGAGTGACAGACATCCACGGGATAGTCTGGGCCCTCATGGTCTGGGCTGCCTGAAGCATCCACATGCCCACCTGGTGCCTTGGGTGCCAATATGATGAGCAAGCATATGGTGGTGAAACGAGAGACAAAGAGAAGCAAAATGGTTCATGTGCTGTGGTAACAGGAAGTTCTGAAGAAGGGAGAGCTGTGAGGAATGGGCTGATATTGGCAGCCTGCTTGTCACCTGAGACCAGGGTGACATCAGGGCCTGGGCTGCTACCTGTGGCCGTATCTGGATCTGTGATAGCTGGGGTCTATACTGACATCCATGACCTATGTTGCCACCAAGGCCACAGGAATGCCCAGGGTGTGGGCCACCACCTGTGGTCATTTTGATGTCCAAGGGTCATGTTGATTTGAGTGCCCTGTGCTGCTACTGGGGGACATGGTGACATTCAAGCCTGAGCTGCTACATGGGCCATGTCTGGGTCCATGGCCCTGCAGCAGCCAGGGTCTCTGTTGATGTCCATGGCTTCAGTAACCACTGAAGGCTATGCGGATGACTGGGGTCTGC
Source organism: Peromyscus aztecus (assembly GCA_902168405.1). Taxonomy (NCBI): domain Eukaryota; kingdom Metazoa; phylum Chordata; class Mammalia; order Rodentia; family Cricetidae; genus Peromyscus; species Peromyscus aztecus. The sequence continues at coordinate 14,286 of CABHPQ010169756.1, forward strand.
TCAAATACCTGAATCCATGTTGGTCTCTGAGGGCCATGCTTCCACTAGGGCCATGCTAATCTGGATGGCTTGTGCTGCCACCCAGGGCCATGGTGACATCCAAGCCCAGGCTGCAGCCCTACCATAGCCAGGGTCTGGGTTGATATCTGTGACTCCTGATACCACCAAAGGCCTGCAAATACTTGGGGTCTGAGCCGTCACCTGAGGCCACTAAGGATCTGAGGGTCTTGTTGCAGTTGGGGCCATACAAATCTGAGTGGCCTGCATTGCCACAAGGTACCATGGTATTATCCAGGCCCAGTCTGCAACTGAGGGCTATGTCTCGGTCTGGGGCCCTACCGTAGCCAGGGTCTGTGTTGATGTCTGTGGTTTACAATACCATCGAAGGCCATGCGAGTGCCAGGGGTCTGGACTGCCACGTGAGGCCATGTTGGTGTCCAAGGGCCATACTGCTGTAGGGGCCATGCTCATCCTGAGGGGCCTGCACTGCCTGCCACCTGGGGCCATGGTGACATCTGAGCCTGGGCTGCTGCTGTAGACCATGCCTGGGTCTGTGGTCCTATCACAGTTGGGGTCTGTGATGTCTGTGGCCTGTGGTGCCACCAAAGGCCACACAGATGCTCAGTATCTAGGCCACATCCTGTAGCCATGCTGGTGTCCAAGGACCATGCTGCTGCTGGGGCCATGGTGTCATCTGGGTCAAGGTGCTGCCGAGGGCCATGTCTGGGTCCGTGATCCTACTGCAGCCAAGGTCTGTGTTGATGTCCATGGTTCCTGATACCATCGAAGGCAGTGCTGATGCCAGGGGTCTGGGCTGCCACCTTTGGCCATGTTGGTATCAGAGGGCCTCACTGCCACAGGGATCATGCCAATCCAAGTGGCCTGTGTAGCCACATGGGGCCAGGGCCTGGGTCAGGCTGGTGCTGTAGACCATGTTTGGGTCTATGGCCCAACAACAGCCAGGATCTGGGCTGACATCCATGGGTTGTGTTACCACAGGGTGTCATAGGCTCCAAGTGTGTTGAAATCCAAGGCCCATGCTGAGCCAGCCCTGCCCCTCACTGGCCCCAGGACAGTTGGTCCTGCCCTTCGCTGGACAATGCAGCAAGAGAGCTGGTGCCACACATACACCCCTATGGGAAAGCTGACCCCAGTACTTGAGAGAGACTGCCCCACCCCTCACCACAGGTGTGGGAGAGCTGGCTCTGCCCCTTGACTGAGGGGGTGGTCCCAATGGCCTGGACCGACCAGCTCAGCTACCACCCAGACCCACATCCTGGGCATTTGGTTGGCCCACCCTAACAGATCCCCATTCTATTGGTCCTGCAGAACAATAACCACAGATTGGGGCAACAACAGGATATCCCAGAGTTTTGATGAGGTTCAGTGATGATGGTGTACCAGAAACCAGGGGCCTTGAACCAGACCAATGACTCATTGCGATGAACATTCTGTGGATCTGATTGGACAAAAGGGTGTACTGTGTGACACACCACAGCTCCTGATGCCTCTAGGATCAATGAAGAGGTGTCGGAAAGACGGAAGAGTGAGGTGGGGTTTTTGTTTGTTTGTTTGTTTTTAATTAATTTGGGGGGGGCATGCTGCAGAGGTGAGTGGTATATATGGAGGGACTATCAGGACTGGGGTGCATGATGTGAAATTTCCAAAGAATCAATAAAGAATTATGTATAAAGAAAAAAGAACCCAAAAGTCTTTCTCATATTTTTGAAAGTTCGTTTTATTATTTTCGTGTGTGTGTGTGTGTGTGTGTGTGTGTGTGTGTGTGTGCGCGCGCGCGCGCGCAAGTGCCCACAGAGGTCTAACATAGTATCCAACTCAGGTCCTATGGAAGATCAGTGAATGTTCTTATTTACTAAGCCATCTTCCCCAGCCTGCCTTTCCCATAATTAACTTCAAAAGAATGGCTAGAAAAAAAAAAAAACAAAAAAAAAACAAAGAACGAGAGGCAATGCACCAACGAACACTGGTAGTCCCTAGAAGCTGGGAAGGCATGAACACAGACTATCTATCCCCTCAAGCCTGCAAGAAGCTGAGTTTTGCCCAATGTGACCTATGCTGGGCTTTTGAGACCTGCAAAAACTGCGCTGCTCTATGCTGCCAGTGCTCAGCTAGTTACACATAGCAGCAGCAAAGAACACAGGAGAATAAAGGGATGGATTACTTGTCATTTTAAATCTTTCACATCGTCTGACTCCTATTATACCTGTTTACTTGGAAAACTGAAATTCTTTGCCCTTCCTTCTGTGTCATGACTTCCCAAAGGCAAGAAATTGCACAGGAGATTCACACTCTCTCTAAGAGAGAGGGGAGGCAGGAGGAAGGAAGGAAAGAAGGAAGGAAGGAAAAAAGGGAGGGAGGGAGGAAAGAAGGGAAGGAGGAAAAGAAGAAGGAGGAAAAGAGAGAGGAATGAATGAATAAGGACCAAAGAACAAATAAAAATCAGCTCATCTAATACTCTTTTCCGTCCACACAACATCTACACATCAAGGCCTAGCCTTGCACAATGGTGTGTTCTCACTGCTCTTCCTGTAGTGAGTTCAAGCTGCCCTTGCATGGTCTGGCCCACCTTAGCAGATGATGACCACTCTTTTTCCTGGGTAAACCCAGAGATACCTCATGACAGGCATGTGAATTTGGTCAATGATCAGCAATTGTTTATTCAGCCAAGCTAACTACTAGACAGAAATAAACTCAACCCAATCTAGTAAATCCTACTTTTAAATTAACGAGGAACCCCTATTGGAGAAAGACCACTGCAATTTTTATTTTTTAACATTTGAAAGTCTATTTTGGGGGAGGAAGTTGGAAATCTCAGCACAGTTGTTATGCTCAAAATTAAAACAATCTGAAATTTTGACTCCACTAATTAATTAAACTCTATCAAAGGCAAAACAGAAGAGGATGAATGAGGTTTGACTAAATGTTCACACATTAAAGCTTGAATCACTAAGGCAAGGGTTGTGGCCTGTAACACTCTCCCAGGAGCATCATGTTAACAGGGATTATGACAGCACCCACCTCTACAGTAACAGTTATTTCTATTTATTTGGCTTAGGGGTCAAAGTCCCAATGAGGCTGACCCCCGTACATCCCAGCACATGTAACGAAAGAAGTCTCAATTCTTATCCAGCCAGTAAGAGGACACACTGAGTCATCACAGCCTTTAAAGCCAAAGTAACCATTACGTTTATTGGTGGTGGAGGTAGTGCTTTGACTTTAAAGTTTAGTTTAGTGAGGTCTCATTTGCATACAGTAACCCATTTCTCCTCATGTTCAGCTCTGTCAGTTTTGTCAAAAACACTGTCACCACCACAGCAGAGAGGGAAAGACACTTCACTCATTCTAGATTTCTCTAGCCCCTTTGCACGTCCATCTTCTCTGCCTGTCATCTGTTCCTGACTAAAATGGTCTATTTTCTAATTCTATACTTCACCTATTTCCAGAATGTTACTTAAATGGCATCCTACTCGCCACACCCTTGTGAGTTCGGCTTTCATACACTCTGATGAATCTGACATTCATCTGCAGGGTTATGTTGCTCTTTTCTACCTACCAGTGAGTAGTTATCCACTAGTGAGGAACCTTCCACTGAGGGAGAGATCAGTTCCTTTGTCAGCCACTGCGTGCTTTACAGGTTTAGAGAAAGCTGCTAGGCATATTAGCCTAGAGGTTTTCATGTAAACATACCTTCATTTCTCTTGGATGCACACCCAGGAGCAGAAGTGCTGGCTTATACTTGAGGAAAGCATCTGACTCCTCTCTGAATGGGCTGCATCCTTCAGCATCCCCACCAGCAATGTGTCCAAGAGCTCTACTTCCTCAGTACCATTGCCCAGGACTTTGTCTTAACCCATTTTGTTCACTTTTACTGACTTTGGGGCATTTTAATTAGTGCATTGTGTTTCTTGAGGCTTTTCTATTTTACAATAATTCTAGATTGATGTAGAAGTTGCAAAAATTAGAGTTCTAGCACATTTTCTACTCAGCCGCCCCTATTTTACATAACCACAACGCAATGATTAAAAACAGGAACTTGACATTATGTACAATACTAATCAATAAACTGCAGACTTCTTCAGATTTCACTATTCACTAGTTTTGCCTCTTTTTGTATACATGGGTATCAAACTTGGTATATGAAGACTTACACAAACACACTCACAATCAGAATACAAATCTGATGCATCAAAGCACATTTCATACAGAAAATGTTCTTCCCTTAAAGACACTTGGTCAATCACGATTTTCTTTTGCTTTCAATTTTTCTCCCAAGAAAATCTTAAAAAACAATTATTAGGCTGGAGCAATGGATCTGTAGTTATGAGCACTGATTGCTTTCCAGAGGACCCAGGTTCAATTCCCAGCACCCACACAATGGCTTATAACCGTATGTAATTCCAGTCCCAGAGCATCTGGTACCCTCTTCTGACTTCTGCAGGCACCAGACACACACCTGGTGCACAGACATACATGTAGGCAAAATATTCAAATGCATAAAATAATAAATAAATCTTAAGGGGGGAAAGCAATTGTCATGCAGGGCACTGTGGCTCCTGCTCCTAACACTCAGAACACAAAGCAGGAGGATCAAGCTCAAGGCTAGCCTGGGCTACAGCTCCAGGCCAGACTTGACTACAAGGCCTCAATCCTAACTTTAAAAATATTAAACAAGCCAGGCGGCAGTGGCACACATCTTTAATCCCAGCACTCGGGAGGCACAGCCAGGTGGATCTCTGTGAGCTTGAGGCCAGCCTGGTCTACAGAGCAAGATCCAGGAAAGACACAAAGCTATACAGAGAAACCCTGTCTCGAAAAACCAAAAAATTAAAAAAATAAATAAATATTAGACAAACAAGATAGCTATCTCCCTGCAGCTGCTATGTGCGAGTTGGAGTTCAATTTTCAGGTCCTGTTTATGCTGTCAGAAGACAATGGTCACTGCCTTCAAAGGAACTTCGAGTAGGTTCACACGCACACACAAAGCTGGCACGTACTACCCATGGGGACAAGTCACAAGCACAGTCTGGTTAAGACTGAGAGGAAGGCCGTAGTAAGCAAACCCCATTCTCAGACTCAAGTGTTCCAGGCCGTCCACAGGAATAGAGCAGCAAAGTCTCAGAACCACTAAGTATTGGGCACATAGCCAAGATGCTCTCCAAATAGAAAGATCTACCAAAGTCCTCAAGGGCTTAAGAGCTTCACTGAAGACCACTCATCTCCTCGGACCAAAGCTTGACTCAGAAGATACACAGAATTCTCAATTCTCCAAGTGATGTTAGCTCAGGAACACCACTAGGCCAAAACAGTTCTTTATGACAACCTTCCCCCATAGGCCCAGCCACCATTATAGCCCTTTGTACTTCAGATGCTTTCAGAAATAGTAGACACAGGAACCCATCGCCGGCTTTTAACTGATGTCCACCATGATCTTCTCTTCTTGTCTGCAGGACCCACACGTATAAGCAGAATTGTTCCTTCACTCTTTTTTTTTTTTTTTTTTTTTTTTGTTTTTCGAGACAGGGTTTCTCTGTGTAGCTTTGCGCCTTTCCTGGAGCTCACTTGGTAGCCCAGGCTGGCCTCGAACTCACAGAGATCCGCCTGGCTCTGCCTCCCGAGTGCTGGGATTAAAGGCATGCGCCACCAACGCCCGGCTGTTCCTTTACTCTTTTAGTCTGCACATAGTCTATTACTAATCTCTACTGCTATTCGTAACCATATCTTGCACCACCTCCCCATTCAATACCAATAATCCCAGTCACCTGATACGTCTCTTTATCTCTTAGTATCTATACCCCAAGTTCCCAGGCACATGGTAGGCGAATCTAAGAATAGTTTGCAAAAGTGAAGTGTGGCTATCAGACTGCATTATTGGAAGCAGGGTTCTGAGGGAGTGGACTGAGAAACAGATGAGTCTTAACAGGAAAGAAATCAATCAACAATGTGGTACAGGCAGTCTAGTTTAAGAAGTAAATCAAAAAGCAGCTAAATATTAGCAGGGAGATGCCTATGTGTCTGAGAGAAGACAAGGACAGGACCACAGGAGGTGGAGTAGGAAATAAGACCTTCTCACGCCAGCCTGAGGCTTGAGAGCAGCTAAGCACCACCGCAGGGGCAAAGCAGATCTACCCTGCTGTTGAAATGGTGGGATGGAGGGAAGTGCAAGCTGTGTCTTATGACTTCATTTCTAAGGGTTTCTGCCAAGAGCTGTGCTGGCAGAGCCTCAGCGCTCAAGAAGCACCAAGAATCTGCAATAGCTGTGATGGGGGTCATGAGGACATCCTCCAGTAAAGGGGTAGGTAGGGCAGCGGGACACTTGCAGAAAGTCTCTTTCCAGCGAGACTAATCTTTCAACTGTCACATCAAACGTCCAAATCACCCCCACATACACACACCCAGGAGGCCTCTAGTACAAGGCAGTGGCCTGGATTTGGCAGCCTGTGAGGTTGCCTCTCATCTGCTGAGTCTCCTGAGCCTGCTCTGAGGAAGCTCCCAGGCCAAGGAGCGGAGGAAACTCAGACATAGTTCTCAGCCCAGCATTACTGTTTGCTTCTGCACACAAAACGCATTCATATTTAATGATTCATCAGTGAACAAACTCTCAAATCAAAACGGTCTTTTATAACCTAAACTTTAAGGTGCCAGAAGTCCCATCCACTATTCTAAACACCACTAAGCACTAGGAATGCCTTTTAACAAGCAACGGGCCATTTTGACCTTTGCCAACCCATAGTATCCCTGAGTGTGGACATCTGGAAAGGAGAGGAGAGGGTACCATAGCCCACCATCATACCTTCTCCCCTCTGGGACTGTCTAGATAAGTTCAAAAATGCTATCCCAGGGAGCTCCCAGGCAATGACCTAAATATATATATATATAAAAACACAATAGGAAAACCCATCAGATCCTTATGACTACATTTGGTAATGGACACTGCCATTGTAATGCTGTTCACTAAAAACGTGGAGCTCCTCAGATGGGAAGCTCACAGTCACACAATGTCAAGTGTCACTGATTGCTTGCTTCTCCTCTCCCTCTTATAACCAAGGCTTACATGCAAAAGACCCCACTTCCTGGCTGCACAGCGCATCACTCAGTAAGAGAAACTAGCAAGGGCGGGCGGTCAAGGGCCTCTGGGAAAGGTTTTCAAAGTGTGTGGAAGTGCCACCCCCCCCCCACCAGCTCCAGTCTGCAAAGGTCATTTCAGTTGTGGTTCCCAAACAAGAACCCCTCTACCCAAGGACTCCAGTCTCCAGAGTTACCCTCTCTACCCTCTTCTCTGCCGCCCCAAAATTGCCCTTCCAAATCAACTCAGTCAGGAATGGACAAGATAAAGTGTGATACCTGGGCTTCTCCAGCTCACAGCTAAAGAACAGCTCAAAGTCATATAGAGAACTCCAAAATACCTCCCAAGTCTCCCGTCACACAAGAGGTATTACAATCATGGGTTTAAACACAACTCTACAAAATACATATTTATCAATTAATGAAATCTTTACTAAAGCTTTACAATGAGTTCAAAATCGAGACACTTAAACACAAACTGTTGTACTATCTATACACCTTTCAAAGTGGAAGGCATCTGGGCACAGACACTGGAACTGGGTGATTCTTAATTTGCAGGATGCTGCTAGAGAGCAGCAGGGACCACTTCAAATGACCCCAGTAGAAAGGTCACACCTCATGCATCTTCAAAGCCATGAAGAATAACTACAATTCAAAGCTGAGTCTTAAAACTCATTTCAACTTTCCTCTTCCCAGGGAAAGGAAGCTGATTGTTAACTTCAAAAGGTCCAAGCGAGTTCTCAAAAGCTGCCTGTGAGCAGCAGACAAAAGGTATTTTGTAGCGTTTATCTACAAATGCCAAAAATGCACGCCCTTGCAATCATGCCTCTGCCTCCACGCTATTGTGTATTATTTTAGCTATTTCTGAATGATGCAGTCTAAGCAAACATGCTCATTTTTCCTAACTCATCCTGGAACAAGAAGAAGGGAGACAAACATTTTGGCTACAGTGTGATCATGCCCCACAAAGCACATGGGCTGGGAACAATTCCCAAATTCCTGAATTTATTTTTTCACTGATTATATTTGGAGACGGAGCATTTGTGAAGTCATTAGGATTTGAGGAGGCCATGACGGTGTTACTCCCATGGAGGCACTGGTGGCCAGCCTCCCACACTTGTTGTTCCACTATGTGAGGTGTTCCTTTGCATTATGATGCAGCAAGAAGACCCTAACCAGATGCTGGTCCGTGCATTCAGACTCCATAGACTCCAGATCTATGAGCCCAGCTCACTTCTATTC
>CABHPQ010169757.1:0-18280 GCA_902168405.1 Peromyscus aztecus
TGAAGAGACAATACACTGTCCAGCATCAACTACAAACCCCAGGCAACTTCTCTAGACTGCCTAAAACACGTAATGGACACAGAAAAAGACACACCACTTGCGAAGAAGACTCATCAGGAAGCAAGTTCTTAAAACCTTCACAATTGATAGAGCTGGTGGGCCGGGTACCACAGCGTCAGGGTGACTATCATTTTCTTCTTTGGTTCTGAGCACTCATTGTGACATCATTTCAAGTTCCATGCTTCTCTGTGACTTCACCAGGAGATACAGAGCTTGTCTGACTGCCCATCTTCATGCGCGGACATACTGATCTAAGGCTTAAATGATTAACACCTTGAATGGGCATGGATCGCTTTCTCACCCTGTGAACACCATTCATTTCAGAAGCTTTGCTTCTGCTGCAACTAGACATGTCACTCAGCGTCTTGAGTAGGAAAGAGAAAGAGAAGGTCATCCGCAGACTCTTAGTCCAGGCTCCTCCTGGGGAATTTGTGAATGCCTTTGATGATCTCTGTCTGCTCATCCGCGATGAGAAGCTCATGCACCATCAGGGTGAGTGTGCCGGCCATCAGCACTGCCAGAAATACTGTGTTCCACTCTGCATCGATGGCAACCCAGTCCTCCTGTCTCACCACAATGTGATGGGTGACTTCCGGTTCTTTGACTATCAGAGCAAACTTTCTTTCAGGTTTGACCTGCTCCAGAATCAGCTGAGAGACATCCAAAGCCATGGAATCATTCGGAATGAGACTGAGTACCTGAGATCTGTTGTTCTGTGCGCCTTAAAACTCTACGTGAATGATCACTACCCAAGTGGAAATTGCAATGTGCTGAGAAAAACAGTCAAAAATAAAGAATTCTTAATAGCTTGCATAGAAGACCACAGCTACGACAATGGAGATTGTTGGAACGGTCTTTGGAAGTCTAAGTGGATCTTCCAGGTAAACCCATTCCTAACCCAAGTAACAGGAAGGATTTTTGTGCAAGCTCACTTCTTCAGGTGTGTCAATCTTCATATTGAAATCTCCAAGGACCTGAAGGAAAGCTTGGAGGTGGTCAATCAAGCCCAGTTGGCTCTCAGTTTTGCAAGGCTTGTGGAAGAACAAGAGAATAAGTTTCAAGCTGCTGTCTTAGAAGAGTTACAGGAACTGTCCAATGAAGCCCTGAGAAAAATTCTACGGAGGGACCTTCCAGTGACCCGCACCTTGATTGACTGGCAGAGGATCCTCTCTGACTTGAATCTGGTGATGTACCCCAAGTTAGGATACGTCATTTACTCCAGAAGTGTGCTTTGCAACTGGATAATATAAAGGACTGCTCCTGGCTGTTGTCTCAAGCTAAATGTTTGTTTTCTGGGGAGTGGGTGCTTGCATATAGCTGAGAAGTTCTTGGACTTGTAATTAGCCTGCCGTTAATCCCATGCAATTTTAAAGAGGGAAGAGAATAAGAAATAATTTTATACAGACAGCATTCACAAATATGGCAAGAAAAGGGGGCGGATACATTTCATAATGTTAACTGTCACAAATTCAGAGATACTTATGAGAGCCTAAAATAACTTGATAGAGGGGGAATTGCCAGGATTAAGACTGTGACTCGTGTGTGTGTGTGTGTGTGTGTGTGTGTGTGTGTGTCTGTGTGTCTGTGTGTCTGTGTATCTGAATCTATGTGTGTCTGTGTGTGTGTCTGTGTGTATGTCTCTTGGGGGTGTTTTTATCTTCTCTGTGTGTCTGTGTGTATGTCTGTTGGGGTGTTTTTGTCTTGTGTGTGTGTGTCTGTGTGTGTCTGTGTGTGTGTCTGTGTGTATGTCTGTTGGGGGTGTTCTTATCTTCTCTGTGTGTGTCTATGTATGTCTGTTGGGGGTGTTTTTATCTTCTCTGTGTATGACTGTGTGTATGTCTGTTGGGGGTGTTTTTGTCTTGTGTGTGTGTGTCTGTGTATATGTCTGTTGGGGGTGTTTTTGTCTTGTGTGTGTGTGTCTGTGTATATGTCTGTTGGGGGTGTTTTTGTCTTGTGTGTGTGTGTCTGTGTGTATGTCTGTTAGGGGTGTTTTGTCTTGTGTGTGTGTGTCTTTGTGTCTGTGTGTATGTCTGTTGGGGGTGTTTTTGTCTTGTTTGTGTGTGTCTGTGTCTGTCTGTGTGTCTCTGTATGTGTATCTATATGTATGTCTGTGTGTGTGTGTCTGTGTTGGTGTACCCATGTGCCTGTATATCTATATGCTTGTGAATTCAGCCTCTCTTTGGAACTGAGTAGGTCTGCACATGCATATCACTCTGAAAATGATACCTCCCATTATTCCATTCAGTCTGAGACCAACCAGAAAGAAGTAGGTGGACCTTAATGAATGACATAGGGTTTGGATATCCTATGAAATGAGCTTATCTCAAATTTCTCAGTTGTGGGGCAAGAGAGATGGCTCAGTAGTTAAGAGCACTGGCTACTCTTCTATAGGAACTGGGTTCAATTCTCAGCACTCACATGGTGACTCACAATTGCCTGTAACTTGAGTCCCAGTGCCTCCTGGGGTCCTGCATATACATAGTGCCCAACACTGAAAACACATACAAGAAAAACACCCAGACACATGAAAATGAAGGGGATTAGTAAAGCTGCTTCCACCTCCCTCCCCACACCCTCATAAGGAGGATGTGGAATTGCTGTAAGTCTCTGGGCTTCTGGAATAGCAGGGTCTAAAAACCTAATGCTTTCTTCATAGCAAGCTTTGTACTAAATGTTTTACACACAGCATTTCCTATCTGTCTGGTTCTAGTATTAAGCCCATTTTATATTAAAAAAAATGCTAAGGTTTCAAGTTGCTCACACCACCAAGAAATATAACATCTTAATCTAGTCTGTTCAGGTTGCTAAAGTAGCCTGTGAAGTGTGGGGCCCGTGAGATGGCTTGGCACGTAAAGATACCTGCTGCTGAGCATGAAGGTCGCTGCTCCCATGCCTGAGCCTGAGTTCCATCCTCAGGACACACATGGGGGAAAGAACCAACACCCTCAAGCTGTCCTCCAACCTCCCCAGGAGCCCCTGTCACCAATTCCAAACACACAAAATGAAATAAAATTCCAAAAAAAATTACCAGACAATGAGAAGCTGTCCAGAAAACTAGTGCTCACCAGTCTAGGGTGGTCCAGGATTGAGATGCAGGCTGAATCAACACCTGGACAAGGCCTGCTTCCTCATGGATGGTGCTGCTTGTCATATAGCACACCTTGGAAGGAGCAAGGCAGTTTTCCAGATTCTGTTTTATAAGGAGACTAATCCTGCTCATAAAAACTACACATTCATGACCTCCTGGAGGCCCCTGAGGCCACCACCCTTGAAATTACATTTCACCATTCAGACTAGCATGCTTAGTGGCTGGCGTGAATGACTAAATGTCATACTCCATGAGATCGTCTATCTGGAGAGGCTCGTTTGATAGTCTTGTGAAGAATCCAACATGAAACGCTCCCCTCCCATGGCAAAGGCCTTGATTCCAAATACTTAGTCTCCAACTGGTGCCACTATTCGGGGGAGTTTCTGGGAACTTTTAGAGCCTGGGCCTGATGGGAAGGAGCAGGTCACTGGGGACATGCTTTTAAACGGCTGTTCTCTGCCTCCTCATGTCCGCATGAAGCCAGCAGTGCCCTCTCCCACATGCTCCCGCCCATCATGATGTCTACCCAGACATGGTCAGGACCCATGACCGCCGCGGACTGAACTCTCCAAAGCCATGAAGAAGGGACCCCTTCCTCTCCTATGATGTTTCTGGCAGACGTTTGGCCACAGCGATGAGAAAACCAAGTAGCGCCCAGGCGTGGCGTGCTCTGCTGACATTGTGAGGGCAAGCGCAGCACACAGCTCAACCCTGTCCTGGACGCCATCGCCCGATCCATGCTTCCCTGGATCTTATTTCTACCAACTGTTCTTTCAGTGAGTTCCCAGCTGAAATCTCTGACAAAGACTGGGACGCAGTCGGCAGACCTCCTCCTCCAATCCTGATTTATCTGTAAAGCAAAGTAGTTTGTATCTTGAATTCATGCAACTGAAAAATGCTCTTATTCTGCCCCATAAACATAGGCAAACAAGAGCCCATGGAGGAATTTTTAAACCTCAACCCTTCCCCCAACTAATGGCTATTATTAATCTACTGACTTCTGTGCGTACATGGTGTTTGCATGCTTGTGGGGGTGGGGGTGGGTGGGATATGTGTGCACATGCCTGTGGAAGCTGCATGTCCGTGTTGGGTGTCTTCTTTGATCATTTTTTGACAGTCTCTCACTGAACCTTGGACCCACCAGCGTGGGTAGCCTAGCTGGCCAGTGACCCTCCACAACCCTCCTGTCTCCACCCAGCACTCCTAGATGTGGCCATGCCAGCTTCTTTTCCTCAGGTGCTGGGGTCAGAACTCAGGCCCTCATGCTTACACAGGAAGCACTTTACCTGCTGAGGTCTCCTCACTCCTGGCTCTTTAGCTTTATTAGGGAATTCTCTGGGTATGTCTTAAAAAATACAAATTCTTGGAGTCCATTCTGAAACATTCTCTCTCTCTCTCTCTCTCTCTCTCTCTCTCTCTCTCTCTCTCTCTCCCTCCCTCCCTCCCTCTATCGATCTCCCCTTAGAGATTGAACCTAAGACCACTTGCCCTCTATTACTGAGCTACACCCCCCCCCATATCTGCATTTTAAAACAAGCATCAGAGGTGTCTCTGACACAAAGGCTACCAGTCAGGACCACAATTTAGGAAATATTGCTGTAACTTTAAAATACTATGCCTAATTTCTGTTTACTTAAAATCATTTCCCAGAAATCCACTGCCCAGTGAAAAGCCATTTTGACTACTCACTGTATATGGACCAAATTCAGGATTTCATCTGCTATTTAAAAAAAAAGAGAAGAGAAAAGAAAAACAAATCCAAAAATAAAGCAGAAAATAAAGTTGTTCCCCTGAACTAAAATAAAGTCATCAGAAAAATCCTTTAACAAAAACATGAAGTAGTTTGTGATTACAGGTGTAAGTAATTTTCTAGATCATTCCAGAACAGGACCCAAGAGTTTATGGAAGAAATTCCAGAGACATTTAGCTCCCCATCTATATTGCTTTCTTGCTACTATGATAAAATACCCCAACAAGAGCAAGTTAAGAACAGGGAGGGTTTGTGTTGTCTAATGGTTTGAGATGATGAGCATCTTGGCAGGGAAGTGCTGGTGGAGGGAGCAAGGTTACACTGTACCCACTGTCAGAAAGTGGAGGGTAAGGAAGCCTGGTACTTAGCTCACATTCTCTTTAGCATACCATCCAGAACCTACTCCCAAGGAAAGATGCCACCCACAGTTGGGGTGGGTCTTCATATTTCTAGTAACTCAATCATGCATTTACATTCCCAGGGGTTAACCTAGTCTAGATAATGCCTTACTGGTAAGGCCAGGGCCTTCTTTTCTGGTTGAGCCTAGACTTTGTCAAGTTATCGATCAGTACTAATCATCACACACTCCAACATTCGGCCTTGACAATAACATCATTAGCTGTGTTTGTAATCCCAGCCTCCAGAAGGCTGAGAGAGGAGGATCACAAACTCAAGTTGAGACTGGCCTAAATGATGTCATGTCTCTAAAAGAAAAACAAAAACCATTAAATATAAAAATATTGTTGATATTTTTAGGTATCTGTCACATGTACAAATTGTGGGAAGTGCTTAAAATGTAAAGTATTGATCTATTTTTCTCCATCTAACTTTGTGGAGTTGTTTTCAACATTAAGGATACATAACAAAAATTTATATTTGATAATCTTTTACATAATGCATGTATCATAAGCATTGGCCCCATATAATCCAAAATTTCTTAAGCATGTCAATTTAATTATTTACATAGTATTCATTCTATAAATATACCATAACAAGACAGCCATTTCTTTCTTCATATATAATTTAAGTTTTTAGGATTTCTCCTTCTATGAGTTAATCTACAATGAGCATATATTTTTCTACACTTTGGGTTATTTCTAAAACAAATTACCCAAAGTTTCACATTGAAAAGAGACAGGCATTAATGCTCACACTGCGTGTTTCCAAATGCTCTACAGACATATTCTTAACAAATGTATAATCCCTCGGCAACATTGGGAAAGTGCGGAGCTGGGCAGGATGGTGCACACCTATAATCCTAGCGCTGGGGAGCTGGAAGCAGGAGGATCAGGTGTTCAAGGTCATCCTCATCTCTATGAGTGAGTTTGAGACCAGCCTGGGCTACATGATTTCTATCTCACAAAAACACAAAAGGAAGGAAGGGAGGGAGGGTCTAACTAACCACAGAGGTCTTGATAACCAATATCAATTTAGTATTTAAAACAATATGGTACAAAACCTTGAAATGTATTTCATTAGCTTATGCCACATCAATACCAAGTATATTTCCTGAAGGAAATTTTCTCTATAAGGTGACTGGCATAGCCAGGAAATTGCAGTTACTAACTCTCTCTCTCTCTCTCTCTCTCTCTCTTCCTCTCTCTCTTCCTCTCTCTCTCTCCTTCTCTCTCTCTCCTCCTTCCCTTTCTCTCCTCTAAGCACTCTCTTGGAAGCAATGTCAAGTGAAAACTATAGGTACATTTTTCCCCTTTCCTAAAAATCATCATTTTTGTATTTCTATCTCTGTAAGTGCTTTTCTTGTTTCTTTTCTTTGCCAACTTATTAATAAACTTTGTTACTTCCCACTTAATAAGTTCTCTAATTGGCCTACCTTCATTTCTTATTCTATGAAGCTCTTCTCAATTAACTTCCATAACCCTTTACTGACTACCTGCTGATATCACTCACAATCTTGATTAAACACCTCTTTGTCACATCAACGGACCAGAGAGTACATTCAAATTCCCTTAGCCTTCCAGGGTCTGAGAGCTGAGCAAGCTTATTACTCTTCATTACGGACCACTCTGGTTCCTGTGGGCTTCCAGAATCTTTTCCAAAAAGCTGGGACTGGTCACCATGCACTTTCTCTATCCCTAGATTAGAGCAAAATGTATTTCTAATTAAGCATGAGACTTGTTCATCTTAATCTAGGTGTACATATTTTCCTGTTTCTCTTAACAAAGAAGAAAGTGTCTTTCATTTATTAGCAAGGGAGCAGAAAACTATGAGACTCTATGTCAGGACACCCAAGTTCAAGTCTTTATTCTATTATGACTTTTACAAGATGAGGGGTGGTGAAAATGCATTACTTCATTGATGCTCAGTTTTTCCTTCTGTTTCAACACTGAAATGAGACACTTCTCCAGCTGTAAGCCTGCAACACTGAGGTGATATTTTGCTGATTTTGTGTGAGCAGTAAGTGGTTGGTGAATGAATGAATAAGTATCCAAAACAAAGAAAACTTCTCAGACTGCATGCACATTTCAAGACTCTAACGTCCAGATGTCCTTATTCCAAGCATAACCTAGGATTCTAAAGGTCTTCTATGCCTAGGACATTCTCCTGACATGTGACCTTATGACTCCTGGTGTCTTTATTAACATCAAACTGACATCAATTCCTTAAGGAAGGTCCAATGTCTAATAACTGTGGACCTCAACACAAAATGTGGCAAATTAAAAAATACAAATGTTTAATAAAAAAAAGGCTTAGGGACAAATATATGGGGCCACAAAGAGAGGTGAAGCAACACGAAAAATTCAGGTCTTCAGGTCTGGATGAAGCGTTGACTACCAGACACTAAGAGCTAAGTCTCTTCAGCAGGTCACCATGAAGGTGCTAAATATAACAACAAAGAAACAATGACAATCTCAGCAGTAGTGAGCCTGGAAAAAGGAAGCTGACAAATTATTCCTTCAGAAATGTTTATTGAGAGAAAAGGTCATTTGATAGAAACTGCATAATATATTGAAAATCACAAAGCAGGACCTTAAAGGGCTTCATCGACAGTGAGACTAAGAGGGACCAGAGAAAGAAAGGCTCCCTCCGTGGGAGGGATGGCAAGTGGGAGGTCTGAGGGACAGGGAAAGAGAATGTTGCCATTGGAGGGACTGCAGGGGGAGGCCAGAGGGGCCTTTTCTGCAAAGATCCCCTGAGTAATCTCAAGAGCAAAGGAAATGCCAGACTTTTATTAAAGTTTTGGGGAAGCTGGCAGGAAGTTTCATATCACGTGATTTATTTCAACATAGTGCCTGACAAAAAACATGGAGGAACAAAGTACTGGTTAAGACCATAAATTAGAAGCTCTTGCTACGCCACAGCACAGGCAGGTTCCTGGTTCTCTATCCCAGGAAGAGCTGCAGAGAGGTGTGGCCTGATCTCTGCAGGCTGTAAGGCCTGGCTGCTTCTGTCTTAAGCAGTACCTGCGGCTTAAAAAAAAAAACGTATGAAGTCCTTAAGGAAGGACGTTGCCCAGCTGAGGAGACCATCAGGGAAGAATCAATATGGTCCTTCTACCTTCTTCAAACTCCAGACTCCTCAACAGCAAACCCAATCAGAAAACAGAACAGGGACGGAAAGCCATTAACACAAGCCAGCTCACACTAGCAGAGGAAGGCCTCGCAGGGAGCCAATGAAGGGATCGGACATCGTCTACCCAAAGATTCTGATACTTTAAAGAATTTATTGGGGAAATGAGTATCTAACACTCACTCAGTATATTTATCTTTTAGTTCATTTAGTAAAGTCATTAGAAACACACACACACACACAGGCAGCTTTTTTGAGTAATTTTTTTTGTACATTACATTCTTTTTACCTCTACTCAAAAAGACAATTCCCTCTTCTTGGTTATAAATACAACAGCTTTCTTGAATTAATTTGTTACATAAATTTAACTTTTAGCATACTGTTCTTATCTCCCTAGCCACTTTTCACTCTTATTTTAGAAGATGTAAAGTACCCTCACTTTTTGAGGACTCTGTTCAGGCTCCATCCTTATAAGAATAAAGAATTTGTAGTGTGGATATGATTTGCTAACTGGACAGATTGGGTTTTTCCACTCTGGAACGTGATCTGTGACTCTAACAGCACTCAGGTGCCCCACCTTTTGGAGAGAATGGTGGCCGACAGTATCTTTACTGTTTGGTTTGTAACAGTGTTGTCTTCTCAAGTCTGATGACAACACGTGTGTGTGTGTGTGTGTGTGTGTGTGTGTGTGTGTGTGTGTGTATTTGTGGGTATGTGTGCAAGTGTGTCTGAGTGTGTGCATGCATTCATGTGCATAGATGTGTGCAAATATCCCCATAAGAGCCAGAAGAGGGTACCAGAATTGGAGTTATAGGCAGTTATGGGTGCCAGTAACTGAACTCCAGTCCTCTCTAAGAGCAGCAAGCCCTCTAAATCCCCAAGGTCTATCTCCAGTCCCCCAATATTTCTTAATAAATATTCCCACATTCACTTCATCAATTGTTTTCACACCTTATTCTTAATTTTTTAATTATACTACAGGTGAGAAGAAAGTAAATGAACTGTGAGGACTGGGAAGGAAATGGTTAAATTAATAGCCAAAAGAAGAGAAGCAAGGAGCCAACCCCAAAGGAAGATCCTGAGAGCATAGCAAGGGAAATAGAGGTAGGAGACGGCCAAGTCCATAAAGGTCCACAAGCATAACCTTCCATCCCTAACTCCTGAGTAAAAGCAGCATGTGGTACTTTCCTATAACCTCACAGAACCTCTGTCCTAAGGAAGCAGAGATAGGAGGATTGCCGGGCATTGCTAGCTTTCTGGTCTCCCCAAATTAGTGAGCTCCTGGTTCAGTGAGAGGCAGGGCTCAAAAAAAAAAAAATAAAAGAGAGGTGGAGGGCTTACAAGATGACTCAGCGGGTAAAGCCTGAGTTAGATCCCTAGAATACACACACAAACACACACACACACACACACACACACACACACACACACACACACACACACCAGAATGAACATGGAAGGGAAAATAAAAAGTAAAAACTGTTTTGCCCATTCAGAAGCAGCAGGAACTTCAAGATGACCTGAACTGTACCTTCTCGCCACACACTCTCTCCCTGTTCTTACCTCCCACATCATTTCTGCCTCACACAGTAAGTGGCAGGTCTGCAGAAGTAGGGCTGAAGCTGAGGGCAACGTGAGGTCACCTGGGGTTTTGACAAAGTGCCACTAACACATCTGACACTGAAGTCTTCAAGCTGAAAGCTAAGGAGTTGCCCTACCACTGTTCCTGCTGGAAGTGAATTTGACTTTGTGTACTGGCATTGGTCCAGGCCATCGATTAGAAGATACTGAAAGAAAGCAGACCTGTAAGGAGTTGGAATTCTAACGGATAAACTTCCAAACTCAGATATTTCACAGCAGGCCCAAAGATTCCAAAAGCCTGCTTGTGAAAACCCAACATAGCTTCATTTGGGGCTCACTCGAAATTATAACAAGTTTCCTTCTCCCAGAACTGCTGCACAGAGGCATATATCCATTTCCTACATGTCCTGTTTCTCATCCCATCACCTTCAGCTCCATTCATGTCTATCTGTATGCTGCCCCTCCCTCCTTAATGGCAAAGAAAATTAGCTGAAAGAAGTTGTTGAACTATTCATTTTTTAAATTTCTACTTAGGATAGTTCAATGAATATGTCAGGAGCAATGGCGTCACAGAGACAAAATCCATTTCTTGTTTTAACCAAGAGCTACACTGGAAGAAATTAACTGTAAAATTATTAGTCAGATTTCTTTTTTCTGGGAAATTACAGTGAAGGGAAATCGAGTTGTCATTTTTCAAATGGGTATGGGAGATGCTCTGGTGCCCTTGACTACAAATCATATGCACTCCCGAGAGACCCTGGAGTTTCTGGCACAAAGAACAGTGTGAGACTGAGTATTAGATAGCCAATTTGCATCCAACCCAAAAATGGGATTCTTCAAAAATATCATACTCTTCTGCAGTTCATTTCATAGCAATAGGAAAATATTACAGACATTACAATAGCCGAACTCAAAATATATACATGAATATTTTAAGTGTATAACTAAAATGCAGCCCTGGGGCACTGAGCCAAAGGGCATTTGGAATCACGAGGCAGAGAAGAGATTTTATGAAATCATAAGAGATTCCCTCCCTCCTAGGTTGTAAGTCCAGACTCAGAAAACTAGCTGGCATCCTGGTTATGTTCCTGTTGTGACAAACACCGTGAGCACCAGCAGCTTGAGGAAGGGAGGGCTTATGTCATCTTGTAGGTCACAGTCCTTATGTCACAACCCTTCATTGAGGAACCTGAGGCAGGAACTGAAGCAAAGGCCATGGAGGAAGGTTGCATGCTCCCCATAGCTTGCTCAGTTTGCTTTCTTATACAACTCAGGACCACCTGCACAGGGGTGGCACCACCTATGTATGGTAGGCTGAGCCCTTGCACATCAATCATTATCAAGAAAATGTCCCCCTGGCTTACATATAGACTAAACTGGTGGGGGCATTTTGTGAAGTGAGGTTCTCTCTCCCTGGATGATCCTAGTTTGTGTCAAATTTGACAAAAAAAAAAAAAAAAAAAAAAAAAACCTAACCGCACACTAGAAAATTCCCCTCTATCTTCTTGGAAATGCAATGATGGAAAATCATAAAGTAATGCTTACAATAAACACTTCCCAAGGGTATGCATATCATGGGAACATCTGAAGATGAGTTCAGCAGCGATCAGTAGAGCAGAGTATAAACTCTGACCCACAATGTCCTAAAGCACTGGACTTAGAGCATATAGAATTTCTATCAACTTTTTTATAAGTTATGGTCCTGAAAATGTCCCTGCACCAGGAACTGCGAATCTTGGAAAGCAATCCAGGCAATGGGTCTCTGTTCGTATCTTGATGGTTCAATGCTAGCTAACACAGTGAGGAGACACTTGTATTTTGGATAGATGTCTTCACAGAGAGCAATTCTTGCTATAGTGTGTGTGTGTGTGTGTGTGTGTGTGTGTGTGTGTGTGGTGCATGTGTATATGCACATGTAGGTGCAGGTTTGAAGCCAGAGGTCAATGTCAGGTGTCTTCCTCTGTCACTCTTCCTCCATCACTCTCTGCCACCTCATTTTTAAATGGTTGTTTTAATTATATTTGTGTGTGTGTGTGTGTGTGTGTGTGTGTGTGTGTGTGTGTGGTTGCATGCACATGTACAAAAGTGCATTATGAGACCAAAGGACAACCTGTAGGAGTCAGTCCTCGCCTTCCACTGTGTGTTTCTCAGTCTGTCAGGCTTTGTGACAAATGCCTTTACCCACTGAGCCATCTCACTGTCCCCACCACAAACACACATAGCATGATTTCCAACTCTAATATGGGATTGAACTTACACGTTCCGCTCTTCTCGGATGCAAATGTCAAATCCAGTCATAAACATTTCATGGAAATAAACCAAGCTCTGACTTACAAGACATGTGCTTCCAAACAGCTGTTCAATGCCTTACTCAGTGAGCTCCAGATAGCTTCCTACCTAGTTGTCACTCTCACATAAGCAAGCAAGGGTATTTATTCATTCAGTTAATATTTACTGAGCCCATTCCGTGTGCCAGCCCCTGTCTTCAGCACTAGGAACACAAAAAGAAGTAAGACAGCATTCCTGTTTGTAAGTAAGTCTCCTCTGAGCAGGGGACAGAGGCCGGTGAAAAGCTAATCACATAATAAGTAGCAACAAACCTCACCCTGTGGGAGAGCAGAAGAGGGTACCAGACTCTCTCTGAGGATGTCAGAGAAGGCTGGTACGGTGGCTGCTGCCAGAACCCCTACCCTACCTTCACGGCTGGAGTGACCACACCTCTTGCTATCAGGAGCCCCACTAGGGTCATACACATGATCACAGCCCCTTCCCGGGAGCAGCTCACACTCACAGTCTGAACCACACTTGGAAAATCTGTGATGTCTTAACACACACACACACACACACACACACACACACACACACACACACACACATGGGGGGGTAGACAGGCAGATATGCAGATGAATGGATGGGGATGGACACAGAGAGACAGACAGGCAGACAGATACATGGACAAATGGACAGGGACACAGATGGATACATGGACGGGGACATGGATGGGGACACACACACAGAGATGGGGAGTGGAGGGGGAGGATAGACAGACAGATACGCAGAAGGACAGACAGGGACATGGATGGATACATGGATGAGGATGAACACAGAGAGACACACAGATACACGGACAAATGGACAGGGACTCAGACACAGACACGGATACATGGACAGGGACACAAATGGGATGGACGGACACACACACACACACACACACACACACACACCTGACCAGGTCAATAAGGCTGTGTAAAAAGCTCCCAGGCATCTGCCGGACTGGCTAGGCCTTTGCTACGTCTCTACATTCCTCCACCCACTTCCAAACCAGGAATAGACAAACCTTCTAAAGGAGCTGGGTAATGAATTTAGCCTCTGCAAACTACAAAAGGTAAACCTCAGCAATATCTTTTTATCTTCTCACAATTTTCTTAAAAAGATGTAAAAAAAAAAAAAAATTCTCTCTTAGCTCAGAACTGTACACAAACAAGCCAGAGACCAGAACTGGTTTCCAAAAGGCTACTCCAAACAGCCCACAGCTGCTCATTTTAGAAACATCCAATGAAAGCTGTAAATTAATCTCTGTTTGGAGGCCGCTCCTAGGAGCCCAACTGTGGGAAAGGAAAGTCATGGAGACAGGCAGTTTTAACACCAGTATGCTAGTCAGAAGTGGGGTGACAATGTTAAACTTGACCTTAATCCTGCAGTCCTAGAAAAATAAGTTAATGGTCTTTACCCATTCTTTCCCAAAACCATCTCCCTTTTATACTCTGAGAAAGCCTTTTCTGAAATGAAACCTTCCCCAGGTAACTTCAATAAATGCTTCTTAAAACTTGTCCATGCATGGCTCCTGAGAAACTTGTACATGATCCTAGGTATTTAGGTACATAACATACAAATAGAACATTTACTAGTAGTCAATCGCAAATTTATTTTAAAGCAGTTCTTTGGTATACACATGATTTTACCACTTATTAAAGATTAAAACAAATTTGCATACTGATGAGGTGATGTGCTTGTTTGGCAAACATAGAACAATACAAAGATATGCTAATTTGATATTTGCATGCCAAGGATTGATAGCAGCAAAATATTTAAAAAATCTTTGTCTTCCATAACTAAACCATTTTGTATGGGTACAGAAAGCTTTGTATGTACAGCCAAAACACTGTAATCCCAAACATACAACAGTCTGTATTCTGAGCTGCATTTCAGGCAGGTTTTGTTGGTGGTATACGGTGTGATGGTGTGGAGTGTGCAAAGTGTGCATGTGTGTTCAGACCTAGGCTGCAAAAATTCTTCATGATACAATATAGACGGTAACTACCAAAGACACCTCAATTCATTGCATGTTTTACTTTGAATTAATTTGGGGGCTTTGCACATCCAGAAAACTTTTACACTTGCCAAAATCTTTATAGCTCCCATATCCAGTCACACAACCCCAGATGGGGTCATAACTCACAGTTAAAGACACTTTGAGTTCACTAAGATTCACAGCACAGTTGAACTTTTCCTCCCCACTCCCATAAGACACAGATGACTCCTTCCTTCATGGATGATAAGGCCAGACACTGACCCAGAGAATTTCCGTTCTTTGACTCCTACATGATGAACTGAACTGTGTATCCCCATACCCTAAAGAAAACGAGCATGACACAGGGATGAACATTACTTATTCATCTGTCTAAGAACCCCTTCTGGTGACATAAACTATCATAGCTGGCAAACCATTCTGGCTGTAGCTTGTCTGCTCTTCCCACCCAGCCCGGGCACTCTGACCTTCAGCTCTGGGCAGCTCTCTATCACAATATTCTGGAAATTTCCCATTAGTTGCTTGTTCTCGTTTGTTCCTTTGATAGTGAAGACATAACTGTAGAAACATAGTGTACCAAGACACCAGGTACAAACGGCCTGATTGGTCAAAAACACTGAGCAGTTTGATGTTGGAGACACGGAGCTCTGGTTGGGGCCAAAGCTCAAGGGACATTCAGGTGGACAGCAAGCTGAGGACATTGCATATTAAAGCAAGCTTTTGATCTTTAAAGCTGTGGTGTTCCTGCCTTTGTACTGGCTCCTCTTGAAGACCACGTGACTTGGCCACTAGCAGAGAACAAGTCCTACAAGGGAGAAAAAAATAGATATTAAAGCTGTCACCAAAAAGAACACTGTACCCTGCAGTGGAAACCTCTGGCTCGCAAGTCCTTAAAATCCTCAAGAAAAACAATAATGGAAAACTATATGTCCACTAGTACGCTTTTAACTCAATATTGATACTGAAGTTTCTTTTCCTGGGTTGCTGGAATTACAGACATGTACCACTGTGCCTGGCTACAGGGTGTGTCTTTCAAAGTTTAAAGAGTTCTGTAGAACTGGTGGATTTTAAAGATTTGCCAGGCTGAAGACATCACATTTTAAAGCAAGCACACACTTAAGTGAATAGAAATGAGGACTTTTTTGTGTGCGATATCACTCAGCTCTTTAAATTCTATTAAACTTTTTAAAAATTCATTGCATTCATTTAGTGTATGTGTGAGGGGGAGTACATTCATGTCAAGCAACTGCAGATGAGTAGAAGCCAAAGGACAATGTGGAGTTGATTCTTTCCTTCACTGTGTAGTTCCAGGGGTCAAGTTCAGTTGTCAGGATCAGCAACAAGCACCCTTCTACCCACTGAGCCATCTCTTTCCAGCCCCCTTTTGAATTTTACACACACACACACACACACATTTCTAAAATAATGTCAAATGGCAATTTGTTAGGGTTCTTCTATTGTATTGACCACAGATAATTTGAAGCTGCCTTACTGTACAAGGTACTGTTATCCCATCATCAAGTCAATTGGATTAGTTTAGAGTATGAAGAAAACCAGGACTCTTCCATGCCCAGCCTCATGCCTGTCAATCATTCACTCTTGTCTTATTTAATCAGACAGGGAAGGAGTCGCTGGAATATTACATTTAATTCATCTTTGAAACAAGTCAAAATCCAGGAACATCAGGGTCAACTTGTTCAACCAGTGGGAAAGTATACCATGTACCTTAACTGTGCAAAGGCAAACTATGTTGCTAAACTATCAGCTAAATGGAGTGGCAAGGTTTAAGTTTTCATCCAATAAGTGTTTGTTTACACATATTTTTAGAAATATAAAATTCAGGGCTGGGATCATGGCTCAGGTGCTAGAGTGCTTGCCTAGCATGCACAAAGCCCTGTGGGTACAATGTAAAGCTTCCTTTGTCTAGAAGGTAGAGACAGGAGAATTAAAAACCCAAGGTCATTTTTTCACGACAGAGTGAGTTCAGGGCTAGCCTGAGATACAAGAGACCCTGTCTCAATAAAACAAGAAATATAAAAATCATTGTGAAATAGTCAGATCCTTTCATATTTACTAAAAGCCATTAAGATAAAACATTTTCATATCTAATATAACATAATTTACTTACAGTCTTCCAAACTGGAAATGTGACAAAATGCCACATCATATACACTTGAATACGGTAGACAGCTAGGTTTAAGCACTATTATTGAAGTGAGAATAGTGGTCTCAGTTGGTTTACAGTCCTTTGGTGTGTGTGAATGCATGCATACATTTAACTCAGGTGTTCAATTTCCTTGTATAACTCAACAAGAGATATCTATAAAATAGACCCAGAACCAAAATTTCCTTGCATTTTATGACAGAAATTATATGTACTGCTAAAAATTACTTTATCAGTTAGCATATTTTTGCTAGCAGAAAGCAGAAAATATTAAATATTTTATAGATGAATGAAAACAGAGTAAATATTTTATGAGGTTGGACATGGAAGCTACAGTCTAAAATCCCAGTACTGAAAAGGCTGAAGCAGGAGGATCACCATGAGTCCCCAGGGCAGCCTGGGATGCAGAGTGAGACTCTGTCTCAAAACTAACAAACAAAAAGAATAAATATCTTATGAAGGGACTTAGAAATAAGTTTACTTGAGCAAATGATGAACTCCCATCTAAAAGAAACAAAATGTTCACCTACAATTTGCATGCAGCAACCTTCAAATATTTAATGGTCCCAATTTTCAGTAACATGTAAAAGAAACACTTAATGTTCAGCTAGTGAAGCTGTGGGTCCAGCTGTTGACTCTTCATATTGAGTTATGAACACACTAGTGAATGCCACAGTCATTACCGGCCAGAAGCCCTGGAAATCTCTTTCTGTAAGGCTCTCTCTCTAATACCTTCTTTTGTGTCATTTGGTTTGGTTTGGTTTTTGGGGCAGGGACTCACTATGGAGCCTTGGCTGACCTGGAATTCACTGTGTAGACACCAGCCTAGCTTCAAATTCCCAGAGATCTGCCTGCTTCTGCCTCCCTAGTGCTGGAGTTAAAGGTGTGCACCAGCACACCCAGCACAACCTCTTTAGAAGGGCGCATTCTTCTACAATACTCAAAGCAGTGGAAGAAGCTCATTACCGGACCGCACTAGCCAAGTTCAGAGCACCGACAGAACTCAGATGCCCTTCTCGCAGCATCTAAAGCTTTACATACCCTGGGGAAACACACCTTAGTGAGATGAGGCGGTAGGAGGAAGGGCTATGAGAAGGAAAGTAGCAGCCGAGATTTTTCTTGAATTCTATGAATTTTCTTGAACAGTATGAGCTGTTCTCTGCAGACATGCTACAGGAAAACTACAGTGCATTGAAATTGGGCCTCTAGAAGTTATCTTTTACTTTTCATTGTACAACCAAAACATAATTCTCATCCCGTCTGAACACTGAGGCCATCTGCCTCTCTCCAAGTTACCAGTGAACAAGCTGTTCCCCAAAGCTAATGTAATACAGGGATGTGGGGTTGGAAAGGGGTGGGATGGGATGGACAGGGTGGGATGGAGTGGGAGGAGAGGGGAGGGAGAAGAAGGAGAGGAATGGGAGGATAGATGGAGTGGGGTGGGGTGGGGTAGGAGGGGAGGGAAGGGAAAAGGTTACTGAAGACAGCGACAGGAACCTCACTGTCCAAGCATTTGAAGTAGCTCCAGAAAAGAACGTGCCCCTCCTGTTGGGACGGTGTAAGAGTTGGAGTGGCAGCACGCTTGCTGTCCCGACACTGAGGAGGCAAAAAGGTGAATCCCGGAGCTCAGTTGCTCAGTTCCCTACTTGGTGAGTTGCAGGCCAGTGAGAGAACCTATCTCAAAAAAGAAGCAGAGGATACAGCACCCAAGAAACAACACTCAAGGTTGTCCTCAGGTCTCCTCACACACACGCACACACACACACACACACACACACACACACACACACACACACACAC
>CABHPQ010169757.1:18290-47909 GCA_902168405.1 Peromyscus aztecus
CACACACACACACACACACACACACACACACACACACACACACACACTCACAGCATAGAAAGCAGGACAATTGACACCAGCAAGAGAGAGAGAGATGGGGGATAAATCAGAACAAAGTATGATCACATATTCTTTGGAAATACCACAATGAAACTCTGTAGGCTGACTTTAACAATTATTTTTAAAAGCATTGTAAGTAATGCTTGTTTATTGCCTAACCTTTTTGACAAGAAGATAAAAGAGATTTTAGTGGAAAATTTTCAGACAAATGCTTGTGTTTTAGAGTCCTGCCTGTTCAAGTAACTGGCATATAAAGAGACTCATTGAAGATGTTCAGTACACGTAAAACAGGAAGGGGCCTCTTTCTTGGCTAACAATTTATCTAAATTGGGTAATACACAATTTTGTACTTTCCAAACTATCATACACATGTGTATGAAATTTTATATGCATGCAATAAGTAACAAAAAGGAATTTGACTGTGAAAACTATTACAGAAGACTGTGTATTCTTCACATTGATGATGATTAAACCTTAAAGAAAAAGAACGGGAAGGCATTCTACAGAAAACCAAGCAGAAAAATTACTTGAGTGCTTTAATTTCCATTTTAAAAATTAATCTTGCAGCATTTCCTCCTGAATCTTATAATTGGTTCTATAGTTAATTAAAATTTCATTAGCGAGCAGATATGAAAAGCACTGCTTATTTGAAGTATTTATTATTCCTTCTCGGATGGCTAATGAATTAAAGCCTCAAGTGCCTCTGTTTGAAAGTAACCACCCTACCCATCCATCTACTCCCAGAGAGTAATAAGTTAAAACCAAGACGGTCTCATATATTTGGTACTATTATTTTTCATAACTAAATTGCAAATGTAAATTAATTCGGTGGTACGTCCTGAAAAATTAACTACTATTTCAGCTAACGTCATCCGTTCCAATCCACTCACTTCAGTGATTAAGATTCTATTTGAATTTCATTTTCATTTAAGCATATTATAGCTTTTGTCAACATTTTCCTCTTTGCCCAAAGATCTATGTGAAGTTGTATCAACAGCATTAACTTTTTTGGCTTTAGGTTCTCCATGGAGTGAGATGCTCTGTCTCTGTCTGGAGTTTGGGTCACATCCCATCACCTGCTTTAAAACATTTCTACGAACCCATCAATAGAAACCTGGGTGCTGTTGAAGATACTTTGTGGAATGGTTTGTGTCGAGATGCCCCGCCCCCACCTCCTCAGAGGCCTGCACTGAAGCTTTGGTTCCCAGTGCAGCAGTGTACAGAGGCCTTGTGGGTGTTTCGGTTCTGAAGTTGTCACTGGTCCATCAGCAGAGTCATTTTTAGTGGATTGTTGGGAGGTGGTAGAAACCTTTGGCGCTGGATGGTCTTAGCTGAGCAAGCAGGTCACTGAGGGTGGGTCCCTGAAGGATTCTCTCTCTCCCCCTTTCTCCCCTCCACCTCCCTCCTCTCCCCGCTCTCCCCCTTCTCCTCCCTCTCCCTCTGTGTCTCTCCGTCTCTGTCTCTCTTTCCCTCTCCCATCTCTCCCAGCACTTTCTCTTCTCTACACATTTCCTGACATATTTCCTCCTCACAGGCCCCAGAAACCACTGAACTAACTGACCATGGACCTGAAACACAAGCCAAAGGAAGAAACTTTTCCTCCTTTCATCTGATTCTCTAGAGTAGTTCTTCCCAGTGACAAAAAAAAACCCTGACTAGTATATTATTTCATCTATTTCTTAATAACACATGGTCTACTAAAAATGGATTCAATCGTCTACAAAGCAAGAGCAGGTAAGAGAGAGATGCTGACGTTTTTATTAACAGTGAGTTTTATCTAGATCCGTCTCTATATTGAGAAAACCATGAGAAACATTCCTTAAGGGCTTAAAACATTTCCTGTTGTGATCACTTCTCACTGCTAATTAAAAGTCAATTCAAAAAAAACTGTTGTAATTATGAACATTAAAGCAGGCTTACTAAGCTGAATACAGGAAGTGAATTTTTCCCACCTGAAGTGGAAGTTAGGCACGGTAGTGAAGGGCATATGTAGCTTTTGGAATACTCTGTTTACACACAGACACACAGACACACACACACACACACACACACACACACACACACACACACACACACAAAATAACCTCAAATCCTAGATTCATCTAAGAGAGTAATATGGGTGCTGGTGGCTACAGCTACCCATTTCCTGTCATGAGACTGACTCACATGAAATTGCTGATATTTGGTCATTTACTGAACTGCATGACTGGCAGTTTCTTACAGTTCAGCCTACATGGTTGATGCAGGTTTCTCTTAGTTTCTATTTTGGTGCTGAAATTGAATTCAGCCCCTCAAATGTATTAGGGACAGGCTCTTCCACTGAACTATAATCACAGGCACATCGCTCTATTTTCATCTATTTCCTGTGTGATTTTGAAGCATGCTAGGAGTTCTGTGGAGTACCCTGCTCCTGAGGAGTGGCAGGAACTGGTGCCATGTGAGAGGATCTTGTGGCAGGCTCTAGGGATCTGTCCCTGTCTGATCAGATAATCTGTCTTGTTCTCTTTAATATTATGAGCACCTAGTAATACACTTAAAAAGAAAGGAGACTTAGCCTTCCAAGAATAATTTTGAAAAATCAGATACATGGGAAGGAGGAAGCATGAGGTAAATATGGTCAGAGTACATGATGTATGAAAATGCCTTTGTGAAACTCGTCACCAAGCACAGTGAATATATAAAAAATGACCCAACTGAGAAAGTGCTTGCTGCTCAAGTGTGGGGACTTGAGTTGGAATCCCAGCACCCACATAAAAAGCTTATTTTGAGGGTGCATTCTGTAAACATAGCACTGGGAAGGCAGAGATAGGGGACCTCCTGGAGCTCTCTGACCATCCTGCCAAGCCAAATTAGTGAGCTCCAGGTTCAGTAAGAGACCCTGTCTCAAAAATATAAGGTGGAAAGAAACTGAGCAAGCCACCCAAATATCAACTGCTGGCCTCTACATGCACGTATATACACACCCACCTGCACACATGTGCACACACACCCACAAAAGAAAGTTGTAAATTAAAATTCACCAAAAACTCATAGACACATTACAGAGTCATAGAAAGATATTGAAATCACAGTATAACAAAATGCAATGACTTCATCCAGTGTCCTCACATTAGAGCAGTTGCTGAGGCCCCAAGAGAAGTGCTGTCTCCATGGCAACAGGGCAATTTTTTTTTTTTAGCAAAGTCATCATAGAACTCAACCCCTTCAGTTCTGCCCCCAACCTCTCTTCACCTTACCATCAAATAGCATTATTGCTTCACAAATACATGACCCAAGACCTCCACTTGCTAAGCGATGCCTCTAGTCTCTTCATGCATGCTTATGTGCAGTGATCTCTAGACTTTCTCTATTTACAATCCGTATTCCCAAGTTTCCTCCTGATAAAAGATATGTTGACCCTCATGTATCACAAGTATTTTAATAGTTTCTACTTCCGTTTGTTCTCCACACATAACTGTTTCAGTCTCAGCCTACCAGAAGTGGAAGTACAAACATCAGGTGTCATTTCTCAGGGCTGCCTCCATATTTCTGCCACTTTCCAAATAGGACCAAGTCTATAAAAATATCACTTCAGAATCAGAAAAAAAAAAAAAAGGAGTTGGAGCACTTTCCATAATGAGAGTGAAATGGAGCATTCTGGGTACAGAAATGGACTGCATAGTCATCACAAAGAAAATCCTAGCCACCCTCCCACAAAGCAGAGCTACTCCAAGAGCTTGAAAGATGAAAATTTCAGCTTATTTCCCTAACAGATGCAATCCACTCTTGCATAGCACTTGCAAGAGAGCATCTTGATGGAAATAAAGCATCATCCTTAACTAAGTAGACTGCTCTCAAACGGAGCAGTTATAGAATCCAGTGTAAAGCCTGTGGGTTAGAGAGGTGATAGAGACGACCTCTGCCTGTGAGGCTCACCTCTTCTGTGAGTCCATGCTATGTGAATCCTCATGGGAGAGTTTAGAATGGCAACCCCAACGGTGTGGATTTATCACCCACCAAGAAGGGGGGGTATTCAAAATGCAAAACTCATGTCATTGCACCTTGCTGTGCAGGTATTGTATATGGGAGTGGCATGTACCAAAATCTAAAACAATAATAATAGAGCAATCACAAGTGTTCAAGCAAGTAAACCTGTTCAAAAAAACATAGAAATGTTTAGAGACCCAGAGAGCTTAAACAATTTATCACTAAGGTCAAGGGACATACAGAATCTAAAATAAAACATGTTTTCCCTAAGATCTGGGTGTTGGTATGTTTAAACTTTCATCTATCTGGATTTTACCTTGTTAGTCTGTGTGAAACTGCAATCAAAATGTTTTCTTGTCCACGAGCAGCAATGATGCCATCAGGATTAAAATCCTCATCTCTAGCTCTAGCGTGTACAGCACCCTTTGTGATATACCGAATTCCTATATACGTTTGAGTCTGTTTTCATCCATCTTTCTGTTGCCCTTCCTTTAAGTCTCTGTCTCTCCCCTTATGTCCTCATCACAAACTTTCAGAAATGTAGCATTGGGATTTTGTCATGGCTCCTTATCGAAAGGTCTTGACTGTCTCAGTGTTTTTATTTTCTACTCAATTAACTTTAGAACTTCGCCAAAGTTATTTTTCAATTCAGCTGGGGTTATGTTAGATTATCATCAAGTGTGGGAAAACTGACAGCCATGCCAACATTTTCTAATTATTGTGATCTTCAAAACACTGAGTTACATTCTGTGACTCAATTTATTCACACGAACCCTAGGACGGGTCACTATTATCACTAATGTAAATAGCAAAAAAAGTGAGTTTAAGAAATTTTTCTTTTTCTTTCCTATTTTACTTATATTTATTCTGTATTTGATTTATTTTGAGAAAGCTACTCATGTAGCCCAGGCTGGTTCAAACTCGTTATGTAGTAGAACATATTCTCAAACATTTGACCCCCCTGCCTCCACTGCTCAAGTGCTAGGATTACTGGTGTGCATTGCCATGTGTAGCTTTATTGGATACTAGGGAACACACTGAGGCTTCATGTGTGATAGGCACATACTGGACAAAATAAGCTATGTGCTCAGTGTTGAGCTTTGGGGATTCTTAAGAGGGAGTAGGTGACAGACCTAGAAAATCAGCCTGAGTCTGTTAGGTGCTAAGCCATGATCTTAATCATTGCTGGGGTAAAATAATAATAATAATAATAATAATAATAATAATAATAATAATAATTTGAGAAAAACCAACATACGGAAGGAAAGCTTCAGTTAGCACACAGTCAGGAGGTTGCCGTGTGGGGATAGTTGGCCCATTGCTCTGTGACGTGTAATGGTGCAGGACATCAGGGCAGGACTGTATCCTGGAGAATAGTTACTCACTTCATGCCCAGGTCAGCTGGACTATAGTGTGAAACCCGTTAAAGAATAATCTAAACCACAGTGTTACCTTCCATTAAACGCACAACAGTAGAGCATTACATTTGTGTTTCTTCACATTTCTGAAGTTGATTCCTAAATCTATTGATTATATTGTCTTGCCATCGCTGTAAGAGAGACTCCCAGTGACTTTTTTATCAAGTTGGTCTATCCGTGTCTTGTTTGTGTTTCCGTGGTGCTCCACCCTTCCAGGCTCGTATGTCACGTTCGATGCTGTGTCCCATGCTTGCTAACTACATCCAGGAGAGTAGGAGCAGGAAGCAAATACTGTAGTCAAACTGAGGGACTTCTGGGAAAGCTAATGAAGTTGCACGTTCAGATGGGGATGAAAAGGTCCACTGCCATCTCCCCCACTCTGCTTTCACAACAAGACCTAAGAGAGTGAAGAGAGGAAGAGTCACCAGAAATGGCAAAGACTCAGGAACAGGGAAATGGTCACGTTAGGAAAAACCGACCTACATCCTGCCCTCACATAGCCCCGTCAGCACTCTGCATGGAGGCTGAGAGGAGAGTATGTGCACCCCCTTTCTTCCTTCCCTCCCCTCTCTTGCTGGATTTCCCCACAGGGGAACGCAGGGTGCAGCACCCTTCCACAGATGCATCTCTGGACAGAAGATGACTATGGAAGAGGGGGGTGAGTCTAAAGGGACACACACGTGTTTTCAGCTCCCAGCAAAGGGTGAGCTGCACTGCTCCTGGGGCTGTTAAATGAACAGTTTTCAAAGACTCCATGACTTTGGAGCCTATATTTTTAGATAACTGACATGATTTTTAATTTCGTTCTTAATGATTACATTAGAAGGTTTTCTACATCTTGAGTGGATTTTAATACTTTTACCTTCAGAAAGTTATTCATGTCATTGAAATGTTCACATTGTCTACTTTGATGTGCTGAAATCTCTTAGAATTTCACTGTCCTCTCCACTTATTGTTCATTTCTCTGTCTTATTTCCAAGGGCTCGCATATTCTTTTTTTAGGTTTTCCATTCATTTAGTTTATTTTATAAGCCAGTTCTTCTGAACATTTATCACTTTGATTGGGATTCCACTTCTTAATTTTCTTATTTTTAATTCATAAAGTTGCATATATATATATATATATATATATATACACACACACACACACACATATAGTTATATAGTTATACAAATACAGCTCCTCCTCCCACTAGTATTTTCTTAAGGCTTTGTTATTGTTCTATGTTTTATTCCAATCTTTAAGAATTTTATTAATTTCATTTCTTTTTTTTTTTAATGTTCAACATGTACACACATTTACCCTTGAGTAAGACTACCTTTGGTCAAATAACATAGATTTCATGCGACATATTTTTTTGATAAGCTGTTAAACTTTTGTTTTCTTTTTAGTACTAGAGTAATCAGTGGACATGTCTTAAATACCTAAGTGGTTGAAGAAGTCTAAAATCATGATATTAATACCAACTTTACTTTCAAGAACCAATTTCCCCTCCTATGGTCTCTGCCTTTCTGGAGACACTTGTTATCCTGAATTTAGTGGTCATCATTTTCACATTTTTAATTATTTTTACTTTTAGTTATGTGCATGTCTGTCCATGGGTATATATGAATGAATACAAGTGTCCATGGAGGACAGAAGATGAAGCCAGACCCCCTGAAGCTGGAGTAACAGACAGCTATGAGCCACCCGCCATGGGTGCTAGGAACCCAACTCGGGCCTTCTGCAAGAGCAGCACACACTTTTAACCACTGAACTATCTCTCCAGCCCCTCATTTTTTAATTACTTAGTTGGCTTTATTTAAGAATTTTCAACAATGACAGCTGTTGTAAGAAGCGTCCCAACACAGAATACAGAACTTCAGAAGGCAGCATTCTCCCAGCAGCCAACAGTCACGAGAACTTCCAACCTTCTTTGAGATACCTGAGCTCACTGATGAGCTCTGCTTCCAAGCCCTCCTGCAAAACACACAGGTTCAGTCCGTGTTCCCAGCCCATCAGTTTCAGTTCATGTTCCCACACTTCCATATCAGTAACAGAGGAGAACACACACCACACAGCATCCAGGGTAGTTAACAGATGGGGATGGAAGTACAAGCATCATTTCACTTAACACATTCAACTAAAGTGGGTTTTCAAAGAACAAAGCTTAAAGTCTTCCAATGGATGATGTCCTTTGATGCAAAAACATTCTCACATTACTTGCTACATTACTTTCTGCATAATCTCTCACCAAAGCCACAGGATTGAGTGGCATATCTCACCAAGTTAGAAAATATCCATTTTTCCCATCAAGTCTCTGCATGCATCCTCTCTCTCACTCATATTAGCTTTGCATGCTTCTGTGTCACCATCAATCCCACACAAGGTTTCACAATTTCAAACAGCCTTCTGGTTCCATATCATAGCCTCCCATTCACAGCATTGGTGTGATGCCATGAAATAACAAGTAGCAGATAAAAATAGAAACCTACCATCAAGGAGCCAGCCTGGGCAGGGTGATGATGAACTCTTGGATGAGAAAGCACGGAGACAGGAGCATTCCTCTTCACAGCACCTCTTTCGATGAAGTGCTTCTTTCCCACACATTCACAATGAGATGAACCACAGAGACTAAATGAAGGATTCATAACTGTACTTTCATATATGAAGGAAGACAAGTATTAAAAACAAAACCAAAAGAAACAAACACCATGACATCATAATCCCCAAAGGGAGGTGTTCCTAAGGAAAAAATCCATAGGGTATGATCCAAATTAAAATAAGGAGAAAAGAGTATAATTCTAACCAATGGTTTCTACTTTAAACACGCAAAGAACTTAAGAAGTCCAATGACAAAATGTCACAAAGACACCTTCTGGGATGAACTGTTATGTGCTGGTTTATCATTTGGACAAACAAGTTCATATTCAGCCATCCAATATTTTAATCCTTTATGTAACAAAACATAAAATTCATTTAGCTTTTCCTCTTTTTCTGAATAAAAATGTCACAAAATAGCACTGAATGTACTTCAAACTGAACAAACCACTCTGAAAATTTTAGTACATATGTATTTTATATATACTTACCATGATTTCTGAAAAATTTGAATTCCTACCTTTCTATACCAACCAATCAACCAAAACCCACTGCCTCTACATTCCCCAGCCAGAGGATTTAGAATCCATGCTTAAGCCAAAGCCTCCATCAAGACCACTGCCTGATCCTGCATTTGATGCTGGCCCCCAACCAAGACAGGTACCAGAATTAGAGCCACTGTAGGAGTTACTTCCAGAAGCAAAAGCCTGATGTGGCTCCCACTGCATGCTGCCCTGGCTTTGTTATTACCAGGTGTACTTGACTGGCTCTGTGAACTGGTCAGCATGCCCATCATACCTCAACTTCTCTGCAGGAGTCTCCCCTGCAGCTGTCACCACTGGATTGATGCTGAAGGCCCCAAAGTGCATCCCTCCACCCATATTACCGACCTGGCTATTTCCTAAGCTAGATCCACCACCTCTATTGCCAAACACACCCTGATTCCCAAAGCCACCTGGATTACCACCAAATCCTTCACTTCTTCCTAACTACCTGTCACTATTGTGCTTAGTTCTGCATTCAATACATGCCACTGATTCCCTTAATGATCAAATCCTCTCCACAAAGAGATTTTACAACCTTATCGTTGTACACACAGCAAAGGCAAAAGCCCAGAATGGTTTGGGAATGAAGATACCCACCACTTCCCCATGCTGACAGAAAAAATGACTGAAGTTCTCTGGCAGTCATGTCCTCAGTACAACACCCAAGGAAATGACTCCTCAGAGGCTCATCTGGGCTGTGTTTAGATTCAGAAGTTTACAGTCACACCATTGGCTGTCTACCATATTATGTTAGGATATTTCTTTCTCTTGGGTTTCATATTCCATAAATGGAACAAAGCCAGAGTCTTCTAGTGCTAAGGTCTCTCTAGAGCTGCACCATAGGACCATCTCTGAAAGTGTTGACATAGTCTGTAGGGTCTTGTGCTGTGGGATGGATGGTCTTTCTGTATGCTGTGAATATGTGTTGTCACCGTTCGTTAGTAAAGAAGCTGCTTTGGCCTATGGCAAGGCAGGATAAGAGCCAGGCAGGAAATCCAAGCAGAGAGACAAAGAGAAGAAAGGCAGGATCAGTGCAGATGTCATCCAGCCGCCTAAGGAACAAGATGTCTGCAGGTCGGTTACACTACGGCAACGTGGCAAAATATAGGTTAATAGAAATAGGTTAATTTAATATATAACAACTAGCTATCAATAAGCCTGAACCATAGACCAAACAGTTTGTAATTAATATAAGCATATATGTGTTTATTTGGAACCGAGCGGCTGCAGGATACAGGAAAACTTCCAGCTACAGTCTTTCTCAGTTGTCTTCCACTGGTGAATCCAGGTTGCAGTTTCCAGTTGACTGCTGAGAAAGCAGACCTCTCATCCATTTTCCTTGTGTTATTTTCAGAACAGTAGACAGCTTGGACCAGATTTCCCCAGCCAGCAGCAGGGGCATGCAGAATTCCTTCCCAGAGCCAGACACCTTTCATACACTGAAACACTGGGTTCCTGTAGCAGCAGGCCACATGCCCTGGAAACTGGGCTGTAACTGTGAACAGCAATAACATGTCATGGTCTTCTGTTGGTGTTACATGGGCTCATCACTCTCATCTTCTGTTACCCAAATATATTCAGACATCTTTGCTTAGTTCTCCACCAGGCTGCTGCCATTAAGCATGTCAAGGAAACTGAGGCAACAAGGGATCTTGTATGAGCCGAGGTACTCCTTCATGCCCACAAAATCTAACCCCTCATTTTAAATTGTATTATTATTCTATTAACAAAATATATTGCCATGTGCTATGAGATTTATATGAATACCATGTTCTTTATTTTATAAGCTTGAGCTTTGGCTAAATCACATTTTAAGATCCATCCATGGCTGCTTACAATCAGAGGTTACTTATTTGAACCGCTTTGGAGTTCTCTATGGCCCTGTATAATCCACCAGCCATGCAGCAGTTGCTCTACAGAAAGGAGAATACCTGGCACCCCACGTGATGCCACAGCACTCAGGTGTGCCTCCCTCGCTGCCAGAGAGCAAGAGGTGCCATAAGACACCTATAGCTCAACAGGAATGACAGGTAAGGCACATCCTCACCTTAGGATGACAGGAAATTACATTCAGAATTGACTGTTACAACCGGCATGCCTTCCGCTTTTGAAATATGTTGAAGGTTTTCTTGGGTTTTGGCCACATCCAGATCTCATTTGAGTAAGTGCTCCTCTAACAAATAAAAAGTACTTTCTCTTCATGAGTGACAAAATCATATTCCAAACTATGAATTTAAGATTATTGATCAGTTTATTCAAGATTATGTATGGCTTATGTCTTCTTACTCTAATATGGAAGTTTGGGAGAGTGTTAAGATCCCCTACTATATTCTTTTAGTAGTAGTAATAGTAGTGAGGGGTGTGTGTGTGTGTGTGTGTGTGTGTGTGTTTGCATGAGTGTGTGCGGTGTGTGGCATGGTACACACATGGAAAACAACTTGTGGGAATTGGCTTTCCCCTTCCACCACGTGGGTCCCAGGTCCTCAGGCTTGGCCCACGGGCTTTGCCGGTTCAGCCGTCTTCCTTGCCCAGGGTCCCTATTACTTCTCTGAGCATTCTACTTTATACCTCTAACAAAATCTGGAGTTGCAAGTTATATTTTATTACATTAAAGTATTTTGTTTCAACTTGCATCTATTTACTGATATTGTGAACTAACCATTTTGTTACGATCTTTATTGTTACCTGCTTATCATTCTTTAAATATTTTCTTAATTTGTCTGCTGTATCTCTTTGCCTCTGTTTAATTTCATAATGATGTGCTCCTGCATGAAGCAGGTCTCTTAGCTAAAGAAAAATTTCTCCATTAGATGGAACCTTATAATATGGAGATTTAGTCCATTTATATTAAATATCATAATTGCTTCCTTTGCTTAGGCTTCAACCAGGTTATTCTATGCATTCTTTTCCTGGTTCCCTTTATTATTCTCTGCAGAAATTATTTTAAAAATCAGGTTTGTTCCTACTCATAAGTCTGATAAAAGATTTGTGATGACCTGTATTAAATTAACATCCATGCTCATCAACAGAGCAATATAATTTCACTTTCCCTTTTGAAAAGTAGAAACTCAAACTCTGAATGCCTGCCTTTCTTTCTAATCTCTCTACAAATTACTGGGACAATAATAATAATAATACCAATAAAATGGTTATTATTTATTGAATAACTAACTTATTCCACTCACTGTTAAATACTTTATATGTTGGTCCATTTTACCCATATTATAGTCCTGTGAATAAGTGTTGTTCTTGTTCCCAAATAAAGTGGAAAAATTGTGCTGCAGAGGGTTAATTTGCCTTGCTCTAAAACCTATGATGTGTTAGAGTCAGCCTTGGAACCAGTAACTTTGGAATCAGCCCACACACACTTAACTACTACACTGAAATAAGTCTTTGCAAGTTGATAACCTATTGTTCTGTTTTATTGTCTAGATGTTTAGAGAAAACTCAGTATTTAATTTAATGTATTTAAATAGTTATTAAAACTACTTTAATTGAACACCTCATTCATGTTCCTAGTCAAATACCACCACCACCTTCTCACCCTTGACTTTTATATCTAAAATCATAATTATATATAATGTATGATAAAATAATAATAATGCTTCATGCACCCCATCTTCCCCCAGACTTAATTCATTCTGCCATACTTATCATCATCGACCCTTGCATACATTAGCCTTGCTTATCTTCCTCTTGACCTCTCTACTAGAATATAAGTTGTAACACGATTTCAAAAGTCTTATTAATAAAAAACAAACCCAGAGTCAGATATTGAGGTGAACGCTGAATGATCAGAGAAGCAGAACAAGCCACAGCTAACTTCACCTCGCCAATTCCTCAGCTGATCTTGTTTCCTCAGACTGGAAGCCTCTGTGTCCTCATCCGAATGGATCTCAGCTGAACTGCTGCTGCTAAAAGCCTAGAAGCTTAACAGCCTAAAGTTCCTGGTCCTCACACCTTATATACCTTTCTGCTTCCTGCCATCACTTCCTGGGATTAAAGGCATGTGTCACCATGCCTGGCTGTTTCTAGTGTGGCTTTGAACTCACAGAGATCCAGATGAATCTCTGCCTCCAGAATGCTAGGATTAAAGGCATGTGCTACTGCAGCCTAAACCTATATTTAATATAGTGGCTGTTCTGTTCTCTGACCCCTAGATAAGTTTATTGGGGTGCACAATATATCAACTACAATAAGCCTCATGGGGCTGAGTGCTCACAGCTGCATCCCAAGCACTTTAAACAGTGCCCAAGACACAATCCTCACATACAAACTCTGAGAAAATGGGGTAATGACTGACTGTGGTCACCTCAAGGCCTTCGAGTTGTTAATTTCATCATTCCTGAGCTTCTGTCTTTGATTCCCTTTTCCTTCCTTCTTGCACAGCCGAGGACGTTGAGTTCACAAAGAAAATGTCTAGTTATGACATTACTTTTTACTTTTCCCTGGAACTATGTGACTTTTAGCCATTATCTTATAATGGTCCCTGACACAGAACCAAATTCAGGGGATGATTTCGTTTTTATCTCCTTATATGTAATTTTAAAAGTCATTTTTAATGGAGACGGATTTTTGAGAAAGGAATACATATATATACCTTACCTCGAGACCTCCCATTATGATGTAAAACCAAATGCTGTGTTTGAGAAGTTCATCCACTGAGATATCATGCAAATGGAAAGAGAAAGCAAAAATGAAATAGTTAAGTTTTAATTTATGAACAATAAAGAAAATGCCAACGGATCAAGCAGAAAAAAATTAACTAAAGTAACAGGCTAAATTTTTCTGTAAAAAGAAATTGTCCTTAAATAGATTTAGGAAAATTTTGAGATGTATTGCTTGTAACCATTTCCTTAACATTAAGAACATTAGCAACCAACCACAAGGCAGGGTTTGGTCTCTGTTGGGTTTAATCACTGTGCAGTGCAGCCTCTTACCATTTTATTAGCATGAATGTTACAGTGGACCAGTGTTTGACAGAAAGACATCAAAAGACACAGGTAACTTCATACCAAGTACCTACGGTGGCAAAGATATTGAACCTTAACTGCACAGAGGTAGCTAAGAGTAGAGGTGAGGGCAGAGTCGTGGTTGCATGAAATTACTGTCACTGTACTAGCAAAGCTCCACCAAGAATGTGCGTGTCTTGCCCTGTACTTCTGGAAGTCACAGTCTCCAAGGGTGGCAGGGCTCTGTTCCTCATAGAGAATCAGGAAGAATCTATGCCCTTGTAGATGCACCTGGTTTCCTTGGCACCTCACCTCGGACTGATTCTATCATTCAGTCTCCTTCTCAGACGCAGTCCCCTCCCTTGTGATTTCATCAGCCCCTGCGGGATAATCCATCATAATTTCTCCTTTTGGAAATCTGCAGTGGAGGGACTGGGGAGGCAGCTCAGCAGGTAAGGTGTCTGCCATACAAGCATTAGGTCCTTAGTTCTATCCCCCAAAACCATGTAAAAAAACAAGATAGACTACATGTGTAACACCAGCACTTAGGAGACAGAGGCAGGGGGATCCCTGGGGCTCCTTAGCTAGTCATCTTAGACAGCTCAGTGAGCTACAGGCCAGTGAGACATCATATCTCAAAACAAACAAAAAAGGTAGAGATGGCCTGTGAACAATCTGCACACACATGGACCCTCACAAAAATACTCAGGCACACACAAGAAAAGATCCTTAATTGAATCACATCTGTAATATCCCCCTTGCCATGTAAACTATCAGATCTACATGTGTGAGGTATTAGGAAACACAATTGCCCAAAATTCCTCCTATTCCATGTGTTATGGACAGTATAGGAACATGATAATACTAATAATTCAGTAGAGTAGTGAAGGTGGTTGATTTTAATGAGGGAGGGACTGAAGACAATGTAACAGCAAATCCTTAAGAAGAAGGAGACCCAAAGCTCCATCTCTCTCTCTGACAGTGACTTGTACATTTAGGTGCTTGACAAGTATCTGCAAACACTATAAATATTCTGGAGGACAAGCATTTACTGAGACCCTACCAAGAGACCAAAGCTTGGTTGCTACATTTGCTTCACCCTCATCAAAATTAGACAGTAATGAAGTTATGCAACAGTAATGATTTGAAACTATTGCTGTGAAATAGTATTTAAGAGTAAAAGAAGGATTGCACACCCCAGTCTCACTTATGAGGCAGAGACGAGAAGATGACAAATTCAAGGTTCTCAAGATTCAAGGCTGAAGAGATGGCTTGGCGATGAAGGGCGCTGACTGTTCTGCCAGAAGACCTGGGTTCGGCTTCCAACACCTGCAACGAAGCTCCCAGACTTCTGTATCTCCAGTTCCAGGGGACAATGCTCTCTTCTGGCCTCTACAGGCATCAGACACACATGTGGTGCACAGACATACATGCAGGCAAAATGCCCCCACATACATAATATAAAACATTATGTTTTAAAGTATTTTTTAAAGAGAATCCATGGTGGTTCTCAGTTCATAGTGACTTCAAGGCCAACCTGGGCTACATGAGGATCTGTCTTTTTAAAGAATACTAGAAAGAGATAGAAAGAAAGAAACAGAGAGAGAGAGAAAGGAGAGAGAGAGATCAATTTTAGAATAGCAAAAATCTAAATAAACACACTAAAATTCATGAGATATTGCCAAAAGTAATATTTAAAAGAAAAATACCTTTTTGAATATGACACCAGCTTAAAACTCAAGAAGGAAGTCAAACAGTGAAGAGAAGAAACAAGTACACATGGAAAAGACAAAAATCAGTAAGAATTGATCAGCATAAATGAGCTGAGAGGCAGGCTCAGAGCACAATAGCTCAATTCATTCACTACAGCCCCGGGGTGGGAGAATCAAACCTCAGCTCTCACTCAGCCCTTGCAGAAGGCAGGGGGGCTTCTTCCTTATCAGCGGGACCTCTGGATTAGAAGAGAATGTTCCCCTAGACAGTCTTTAACAGGAAGCCTCCAGCTATAGATTTCCTACACTAAATGAGAACTGGGTCAATGGGACATAACTTCTGGGAGAACGGAGTTGTCAGCACTCAATTCTCGGGAATGTCAAAAGGGAAGTGTTTAGGTTGTTCCCAGTTTCTGGCTGTTATGAATAAAGTCACAATGAACATGACTGAGCAAGTGTCCTTGTGGTAGGATGGAGTGTCCTTAATATGCCCAAGTGTAGTATACCTGGGTCAAGGTAAATCAATTCCCAATTTTCTGAGCAACCACCATATTGATTTACATAGTGGCTGTACAAGTTTGCACTCGCATCAGCAATGGAGGAGTGTTCCCCTTGTTCCACATCCTTGCCAGCATGAGCTGTCACTGTATTATTGATATTAGCCATCCTCATTCTGAGAAGTGTAAGATAGAATCTCAAAGTAGTTTTCATTTGTATTTCCCTAATGATTAAGGATGTTGAACATTTCTTTTAAGTGTTTCTTGGCCATTTGAGATTCCTCTATTGAGAATTTTCTGTCTAGATTTGTACACCATTTTTTAATGGATTGTTCATTGTTGTTGTTTTTGATATCTAATTTCTTGAGTTCTTTATATATTTTGGATATTAGACCTCTATCAGATGTAGAGTTGGTAAAAATCTTTTCCCATTCTGTAGGCCGCCTCTGTCCAATTGATGGTGTCCTTTGCCTTACAGAAGTTTTTTTAGTTTGGTGAGAGCAGGTATATTTCTGACTCTTTTGCCTGCTCTTGAGACTCTCTTCCTCCTATTAGGTGGCCTTATGTAACCTTGACAGGAGAGCTTTTGCCTTGTCTTATTGTATCTTGTTTTGTTCTGTTTGGTTCTTGGAGGCCTGTTCTTTTCTGAAGAGGAAACAAAAGGGGAGTGGATATGGGGGAAGGGGAGGTGGAGCTGAGGGGGTAGAGGGAAGGGAAACTGTGGTCAGGATGTATTATATGAGAGAAGAATTTATTTTCAGTTTTTAGAACGCGGGGGTGACTGTTTACAGCTGTGGCACTCACCACCTGCGCTCCTATCACCTGCCAGTCTCTCTTCCGAGCCAGGGGAGGGTTGGGGACTCAGACAGCACATGAAGGAAGGGCTGTTCTTTGTTGTCTCTGAACACGTTGACTGCTCGTGGCTGGGGCCTTCTTTAGTAAAGCTAGAAACTGGGCAAGGCTCTGGTCTGTGTGGGGCTGGTTTTCCAGTCCTATGCATTGGTAGCTATTTCCCAGAGGAAAACTCTCACACCATTAACAAATTCTAGGTCAAATTAAACAAATGATCATTTAAAAGGTCACTCAGAGCAGGACAGAGCAACCCCAATACATGAGAGGCTAAGGCAGGAGAACTGTGAGTTTGAAGCCAGCCTGGACAACATAGTGAATTCAAGCCCAGCCTAAACTACATAGTGAGAACCTGTTTCAAAAGATAATAATAATAGAAGTGGGGCTGGAAGCCAACTCAGTGATTAAGAGGCTTTACTGCCCTGCCAGAGGGCTCAAGTTCAGTTCCCTACAGCTACATCTGACTACTCACAACCACTTCTAAATCCAGGGGATCAGAGGCCCTCTTCTGGCCTCTACAGGCACCCACATGTGTGTTCACACATGCACATACACATACATATAAGTAAGTAATATAACACTGCTGTGGGATGGTCTATATGTCAAATTGCTCTGATTGGTCAATAAATAAAACACTGATTGGTCAGTGGCCAGGCAGGAAGTATAGGCGGGACTAACAGAAAGGAGAATTGAGAGAACAGGAAGGTGGAGGGAGACACTGCCAGCCACCGCCAGGACAAGCAGCATGTAAAGATGCCGGTAAGCCACGAGCCACATGGCAAGGTATAGATTTATAGAAATGGATTAATTTAAGATATAAGAACAGTTAGCAAGAAGCCTGCCACGGCCATACAGTTTGTAAGCAATAT
This sequence comes from Peromyscus aztecus, assembly GCA_902168405.1. Lineage (NCBI taxonomy): Eukaryota > Metazoa > Chordata > Mammalia > Rodentia > Cricetidae > Peromyscus > Peromyscus aztecus. The sequence goes on from CABHPQ010169757.1 coordinate 35,740, forward strand.
AAGTCTCTGTGTTTACTTGGTTGGGTCTGAGCAGCTGTGGGACTGGCAGGTGATAAGAGATTTGTCCTGACTGTGGGCCAGCCAGGAAAACTCTAGCTACATAACACACTTTCAAAGTCATTTAAAGAGTACCAAATATTCTCAACTGTAACACTGATCTAAACTGGAGGACCAAGTAGCATTGATAACTATTTACAAAAACAGAATTTCTAACCAAGTAACAAAAATGACCACATAAATGAAATCAATAAGACAAAATGTAAGTGGTTGCTCAGAGTACTACATTGCCACAGATTCCATGTTAAGCTTCACTAAATTTTCAAAAGTAATAGATCCACAATAATAACATCCTAGAATTATTCAAAACAAAAAGGCACAAGTTTTCGTGTGAAGCAAGAACAGCTTTGATTGCTGAATCTAAAAAGGAAATGCCAAAAAAGTTTGTCAGACTAATCTCAAACATCCTAGTATAAAAATTGCCAGTGGTCCCGCTGGGACTTCAGATTGATGTATCACAGGGAAATTAATCAGCATGACTCATCACATTAACAAAGGACATAGCTGACAAAAATCCAGTTCCAATGTTGTCTAAATGAAAATTTTCAAGAATAATTTTTAACTGACCTTCAAAGGGCATTGCTATTTCAAATTATATGTTGATTGCTTAGCACATACAAGGCTATGAATTTAATTTCAGTAACATACACACAGTTCAAGTTATATGCTGATGCACTCAATACAGATCTATATGAGTCATTCCTTAAAAACTACCAATGAATAAATAACATTTAACTTTTCTATTTATATATTAGGAATTACTGACAGATCATGTATTCATATTTTATGATTGTATTATTGTTATTTTTACTTTACGTATACGAGTGATTGTATGTATGTATGTGTACCACATGCATATAGTGCCCACAGAGGCCAGAAGAGGACATCAGAACCCCCAGAGCTGGCGTTATAAATGGTTATAAACTGCCATGTGGATGCTAGGATCCAAACCCAGGTTCTCTATAAGAGTAGAAATGCTCCTAACCGTTGAGCCATCTCCACAGTCCCCATGTATTAATGTTGACGATAGTACTTGAACAAGGGAAGGAGGTAACAACCTTAAGAATGAAGATATAGTGGTGCATGCCTTTAATCCCAGCACTCGGGAGGCAAAGACAGATGCATCTCTGAGTCCGAGGCCAGCTTGGCCTAAGAGAGGGTTCCAGGACAGCCAGGGCTACACAGAGAAACCCTGTCTTGAAAAACAAACAACAACAAAAATGAAGATACAAATGAATCAGATCTTTAGCTAGAGTGAAAAGTGCTTAGAAGGACATACTCAAACTTCAAGTGATGAAGCTATTACCAGAGGCAATAGCCCACCAAGTTCTAAGTCACAAATTCAATTGCATCTCCTTCTGAAGTGATACCTGATTAGCATAACTGAAACACAGAATGAATTTCACTGATAATAGATGTCAGCATATTAAAATGAGAAAATGTTCACTGAATTTAGGTCATTGGGTTTGGGGTGGGTTTTTTTGTTGTTGTTGTTATTTTGTTTTAAAACAAAAAAGTACTTCAAAAGTTGTCACCATATAATGTAATTCTAGTTGGTAATGTTAAGTGTGGAGAACATCAAGACCATGGTTGTTTTATAAAATAAGCTAATGGCAATAATGAATTGTATTTATGACTTAGTATGTGGCATTTTCCACGGAATGTGCTTAATCATTAATCTTGAGAGGTAAATTCAATTCTACTTCCGCTTTATAAACAAGGAAATTGAGGATGAGAAAGAGCAAACACTGCTGTGGTTTGGGTAGGAAATGTTGCCTGAAGGCTCATGTGTTTGGATACTTTATCCTCAGCTGACAGTGCTGTTTGTGAAGGTTTGCGGAACCCACAGGAAATAGAGGAAGTAGCATTGTTTGGAGGAAGTGGGTCACTGTGGGCATCGCTTTGGGACTTTATAACCTGACCCACTTCTTGTTCACGCCTCACTTTCTGAGTATGCATGCAGTGTGACCAGCCAGCCTCCTATTTCTGCTCCCATGCCTTCCCTGCCTGGTTTACATCTTTCGGTCATGATGGACTCCATCACTCTGTAACTGTAAGGCAAAGACAAACTTCTCTTCTCTAAGCTGCCTTTGTCAGGGTATTTTATCACAGCAAAGTTTAAAAGAGCAAATTAGAAACTTGATAGTGAGAAATGGAGCTATTGTTATGTGATAAGCCTGACCTTGGGAATCGCAGGCCTTTGGAGCTGGTTTGTTGGAGGAGTGTGGATGACTTTGGAACTCTGGGCTGAAAAAGCCCTCAAATGCTGTAGTCTGACAGATTGAGAGACATGGCATCTCTTTAGAATATCTTCATTTCTGCCAGCTAGTCACACAACTAAGAAAATACTTTGTCTATGATTACTATCTAGCAGAGGCTGGACTCAATGACTTCCCAGGTTCTTCATATAAAGTGGTACCACATCCTGCATCTGCCCCCCCCCACACACACACACACAAAGTATCAATGGCAAACTGATGTCATCTCATGAAAAACTGATGTCATCTCTGGGTATGTAACTAGGCTGAGGGATTCAAGACAGCTTCTCTCTAATGTCAGTAATTCTGATGAAAATGTCAAAGGTCAAACCCTATCGAGTCAGTCAGCAAAGCTTCTACATACAGCATCTCCGTTGTGAAACCCTGATGGAAGTCCCACATGATAGCTGGTCAATCTCAGGAAATGTCCTCCTAGGAGGGAAGTGGGGCTGTTTTTGGAAGGCCATTGCTAAAACATGAATATCACTTACTTCTGCCTTATTTGATTGATGGGGTAGGGACTCATATCTCTCAGATTTGAGCACAGAGAAAAAAGAGATTTGTAGCTCTTCTAGTACTTAGAACTGCACTTCAGCAAGGGGCCCAAACACTACAGCTCAAACTCCACCTGGTCCCACCGGTGACTGAATATGTTGGGGACCCACTATAGAAAACATAGAACTCCTTCAGCCACCTTCACCCAAGGACACCACAACATCCTTGCCCAACCTTCCCAAGATGCACAACAGTTTGAGAGTAGCCGTCCTCCCCCATCTCCTTCACTCTGGGCCAGCCAGGCCTTGCTATCTGTCTGATTTCCAGGCTCCATGGATTCTTTGTTTCCACAGAGGCATTGCCTCTAACAAAAGCTGTGCATATTTGATTCCAGTGGGCCATCTAGTTCTCAAAGAACTCACATGAATATAAAATTTCTATCAGTACAAGGAGAGCTGAAGGGTGTGTGGCTATTTTTATCTGTTATTGCTTATTCTATGCCCTGTCACTGAGTCTCCTCAAAGTAGCCGACTTCACCTGCAGTATCTCCAGCCTGTTGTCCTGCCTCTCTTGCAGCTAAAGATGAATGAACAATCAAATTCAGGCAGCCCACAAGCTGGGTGGAAAAGTCATGATGTCTCTTCTTATATGTATGTAGGTATGTGTGCATGTATGTCTTTATGTATGTACAGGGAATATATGCATGTGAGTACAGGTGTCTGTAGAAGCCAGAGGTGTCAAGATTCCCTGGAAATGGAGTTAGAGGAGGTTGTAAGCCCCCTGGCATGGGTGGTGCTGAGAGCTGAACTTCAGTCCTCCACAAAAGCAATCCTCTTAACCACTGAGCCATATGTATCTCCAGCCCTGTGGTGTCTTTTACTGTTAATTCAAAGACAGAAACCCTGGGCAACAAACCATATGAAGTGGCATTGCCAAAACAGCCCCAGAAATAGGAGTCAACATCACAGCAAGCCAAAGTTATTGGGGACCAGAAAAGATGGAGAGAAGAAAAGAAAACCCACAAGCAAAAGTCAGTACCAAAGAACAGTACCATGCAAGCCTGAGGGCAAAGTGGTACTGTGGTGGTATTGTATTCCCCAAAATATTGTATATCCTAATAAATTTATCTGGGGTCAGAGAACAGACAGCCACTAGATACAGAGGCTAGAAAATGTTGGCACTCACGCCTTTAATCCTAGCATTCCAGAGATAGAAATCCCTCTGGATCTCTGTGAGTTCAAGGCCACATTGGAAACAGCCAAGCACGGTGACACACACCTTTAATCCCAGAAAGCCAGCCTTTAATCCCAGGGAGTGGTAGTAGAAAGCAGAAAGGTATATAAGGCGTGAGAACCAGAAACTCGAGGCATTTGGCCTGGTTAAGCATTTGGCTGGTTAAGCATTTAGCTGGTTAAGCTTTCAGGCTTCTAGCAGCAGCAGTTCAGCTGAGAGCCATTTGGATGAGGACACAGAAGTTTCCAGTCTGAGGAAACAAGACCAGCTGAGAAGTTGGCCAGGCGAGGTTAGCTGTGGCTTGTTCTGGTTCTCTGATCTTCCAGCTTCACCCCAATACCTGACTCAGGTTTGATTTTATAAATAAGAACTTTTAAGATTCCTGCTACATGGTACACATTCCAGAACTGCCAGATTCCTGTCTCTAGAGGCCCAGCTGGGATGTGCAAGGTGTTATGGCTTGAATTCCTCCCATCCCCACTTGCAAACATTGAAGTCTTAGCTTCAAGGACCTCAGAATGTGGTGAAATTTGGAAATAAGGTCCTTGTAGATGTAATTCATTCAAATGAAGTAATACTGAAGTAGAGTGGGCTCTTTGTCCAATACACTGGTGTCCTTGGAGAGTGTGGGGACACAAATACACAACCTGTGAGAAGGCTGTGTTAAGTCAGAGGCAGTGTGATGCTTCCACAACCAACAAATACTACAGCAAGCCAGAAAAACAATAGGACTGGGTGAGAGACCACTTCCTCACAGACTTCAGACAGACCAACCCTGAATCCTCCAGAACACTGAGGTAATCAATTCTTGTTTACACTGCTCAGCTCATGTCACTTTGTGAGGGCAGCCTTTGAAGCTAATCTAACCCCACATGCATGCGAGCTCACCTGAGTGGGTTCCTGTTCCCTGAAAAGCAGTCTTCGTAACAGGAACGCAAGCTCCTGACTTTCACTGCCTGTGCAGAGGGAACACCCTGCCCGGACCAGAATTCTGCTCGGAAATTTATTTTTCATCTCCTCCAGGACAAAGATAAATGAACAATGAATGGGAGAAATTTAAAAGTTCTCTTCTAAGAGCATGATGAAAATAGTTTTAGCCCCAAAAAAACTTTGAAGGCAGAAAAAACTAAAACCCTGCCATGGGGAAAGACACTCTCAACCAGGCACGTTCAGAAGTCCAGTGTTTCTGCAGGATAAAGCAGTCACCAGACGCATAAGTCATTTTCCATGGGATTGCTGTTCATTGCCCCAATAAAATATAGGGAATATGTTTTAAAACACCTTTAGTTTCAGACTAGAGGAGTAGATTATTTTTTCCCCAAAAAGTGAACTAGCAAGGCTACCGTGTGCACCTTCAAAACCTGTCTTTTGTCTTCAATCCCAAAGTGTGTGCCTCTGGCCTACACTAAAGCTGCTCATTCTGTGATTGTTGCAATCCAGAGCAGACTGTTGCTCAGGTCAGAGTGCCAACAGCAACCTTTCCCCTCTCCTCAGTCCCACAGACAGGGGCAGGCACCCCACTGAAAGCCCTACCTGTGAATCGTTAGCCAACAGACTCCCAGGTATTGAATTTCTGAAGTGAGTCTTCAGGTTCACACCACGTCAAAGGGCCACCTGTGGTTACTGACCACTGCACCTCCTCTTGCCCTCCCACTTCCCTGCTGCATTCTGTGAAAATCGAAAGCCTAGATGCAGACTTTACTGAAACCTCACTTCTTCTCAGAGACCTACAGGAGGGACTCAGCTCAGCCCCATGGGCCTGATCGCTCTTCAGCACGCCCTCCTGCCGATGCTGCCCATCTATGCTGTGGAGGCCTGATCTCAGAGGCCAACCGTGAGGCTGCTGTCAGCCATGGCATTAGTAACGCTTCTAACAGACTCCTTCCCCTAACAACGCCTATCACCCACATCCAAGACCATTCAGTAAAGGTAAAACCGATACTTTTTTTTGCAACTTATTTTTATTTTATTTATTTTTAACTGGGGCTGGCGAGGGCATTCATATGCCACGTGTGGAGGTCAGAGAACAATTTGCAAGTGTCAGTTCCCTCTTTTCATCATAAGGATCCCAGAGATCACATTCACACCTAACTGCGAGGCCCTTTACCTGCTGAGCCATCCCACTAGCCTGAGAAGACGGTGATGATGATGATGATGATGATGATGATGATATGGTGACAGTGGTGGTAACAGTGGTGGTGGTGGTGACAGTGGTGTTGACGGTGGTGGTGGTAATGATAACGAGGAGGAGGAGGAAAAGGAGACTGAGAGGAGTGAATGACAAGAAGAATCCAAGTATGGGCAGTTACTAGCTCCTTTATCTAGAATACATTAATCATTACAAACTCCACAGAAGCTGAGTGTTTCTGAACATATAAGCCACAAATTATCTATTGTTCATTTAGCAGATGTGGAGCAGCCGTATACAAGACCTGACTATTCCTTGTATAAAACCCTGGCCAAGGAGAACCACACTTTAACCAAGTAAGCACTTTGAATAAAAAGTGCTCTAAACTCACGGGTTCCTTTTGAGAAGATAACAAAATATGCCTTTTAAAATAGGAGACTTTGAGAAGGGCAACGATTCTAACCTGAAACCTTACAATTAGTCCTCCCAACACTGACCTTTGGTGTGGGCTAACCATTATATGTTTGCTAAAGACTAGAATTCTCTAAATCTCATCACCTTGTGTAAACCATTGTAAGCTTTTTTGAAATTTCCTTTCCATAGAGAAAAGTTCTTCCACTTAAGGAATCGTCCTGCAGATATCTATAAAGTTCAAGGAAATGTCCCCAAGTGCTTGACTTCCTGAAAGATGTGTATCTCCTCATAAACACACAAAGCAACCCAACTTCCTTTGCCTGACTGGTTAACTATTCCTCATTGGAGACCTGCCCTATTAACAGTCTCTTTTAATTTTTTTGTTCACATGTGAATAGACCAAAAAGAATTATAAGGCTGTGTTGAGGAAGTGTCACCATAGGCAAAGGTCTTGCCACACAAACCTGAGATCTGAGTTTGAATTCCCAGCACCTATGTGAATGCCACATGTGGCAGCACAGGTTTGTAACCCCAGTACTTCAGGGCAAAACTAGCAGATCCCACTGGCCTGGAGTCTAATCAGTGAGTTCCAGCTCTCGAGAGACTCTGCCTCAAAAAATAAAGTGGAGAATTGATAGAAGACTACCATGTTGACCTCTGACCTCCACATACACGCACATGCGCGTATACATGCACCCATTACACACACACACACACACACACACACACAAATAATTTAACACTTTAAAATTTTATACAATTAGTGTGCACAATGTGTTTTTTTAATAGGTGTATACTAATCTACGAACATGACATCTTTCTAGTTTTGGATATTTTAAATTTTCACTCGGCTGTGTTTTGTGGTTTTCTGTGTATAGTTTACAAATTTCTTGATAACCTTGTCCCTAAGAATTTTATGACTTTGGTGTTACCGTGAATTATGTTTTTTATTTCATTTTCCAGTTGTTTTTGCCTTCACATAGACATATCAACCTGATAAACTAGAGCTTTGCTCAATCTACTTCTCAGCTGTACCAGTCCCTCTAGGAACTGCTTAGGGTTTTCTATGTTAAAAATAAAGTCATCTGAGAGTAAATAACTTTGATTCTTTCCAACCTTGGCTCTTCTGTTGCCTCACCTTGCCTTATTGCTCTGAGAGGCCTTCCAGCACAGTGCAGAGTATAAATAACTGAGCAGATATCCTTGCCTTGCTCCTGGTCCTCTTAAGGAGGCACCCAGCCCTTCACAGTTACATATGATGTTTACTGTGGCTGTCTGTACCCAGTTAACGAGACACATCTCTGTTCGCGCTAAAACACTTAACATCCTAAATCCAAACATGGTTTGCATTGCCCGGCTTCTGTTGTCACTCTGAGTTCACGTGGCTCCTCCCCATCATCAGCAGGTTATGCTGGTGTTTGGACTTCAAATATGACAGTCACGCCCCACCCTGGCATGCTCACATTTGTATTTGCCTCAGCTGCCTGAAGTGCCATGCCAGAACAATAAGGCTCCCTTGCTCTGGTCTTTGCTTCAGTTTCACTGAATGACTGAGAGACCTTTTCTGGCCACTTAAAGAAAAGAAACACCCCTCCCCTCACTTGACTGCTCTCTGTTCCTTTCTCCTGCCTGGCTTGTCTTCTTTGAATTATCATCATCTAACATAGTATACATATCCTTGGGTATTTTTTAAGCTTTTATTATTTATTTTCTCTCTCTCTTTCTCTCTCTCTCTCTCTCTCTCTCTCTCTCTCTCTCTCTCTCTCTCTCTGTGTGTGTGTGTGTGTGTGTGTGGTGTTTATATGCATTGCCACATGTGTGCAGCTACCTGCAGAAGCCAGAAGAGGGTGTCCTGGGACTGGAGTTACAGGTGATTGATGGGTGTCAGGAATTGAACTCAAGTCCTCTGGAAGAGTAGCAAGTGCTCTGAACTGCTGAGCCATCTCCCCAGCCCCATTCTTTAGGTGTTCAAATGTCCTGCAATTATCTAAGATTCTTGAAGGCAGACACTTTAGAGATGTTAGGTGACTTATATCATACCACAACCTGCTTCAAATTCTAGTCCAAAGATCTGGGTTTGGCAATTAAAATATGAGATAACCTGATTCTGGGATATAATTACCATGGCATGATTGTCAAAACTACACCCAAGGAAGAAATCTTGAAAGGTATTTTTCTCTAATAACTCGAGAAACACTGCCCTGAACTTTGTCAGCCCTAGATCTTTTTCTAGTTGGTCCTTGACAGTGACTGTTTTTTAACCCAAGAACAGCTGAGTGAAAAGCTTCCAATAAAGGCTTTTTCCTGCAGGGTTGGGGAAATGGCTTGGTAGTTAGTGTCTGCCACGAAAGCATGGGGACCTGAGTTTGGATACCTAGCACCTATGTAGACAGCTAGCTGTGACAAGATGTGGTAGCTCTCATCTGTAATCCTAGCACCATGGAAGTAGAGCCCAGGCACTAGCTGACAAGCCAGTCTAGGCAAACTGGTGAGCTCTAGGTTCATGGGAAATCTCTGTCTCAAAAATAAGGTGGAGTGTGTAGAGGAAGACAGCTGAAATTGACCTCTGGCCCGCACATACTGGCACATGTGACCACACACACTCATAAGTAAAAACTTGAGGAAATGTCATGTGTTATTATAATGGTCCTGGGTTGTTACTTGGTTGGGATGACTTGTGAGCTCTGTGTCTGGTATGTAGAGAGCTTGACAAAGTGCGATGCTCTGGATCTTAGCATACCCCAAGGACCTGTGTGCAAGGCTCAGCCCCAGCTGGCGGGACTGTTAGGAGCTTAGTGGTGGGGCAAATTGGGGCCCTGGGAGTGTGCTGTGAAAGGGACTTGGAATCTCTATCCTTTTTTCTCTGCTTTTGCTTCCTAGCTACCAGGAGGTGAGCAGTTTTCTTGCCTCCAACATGGCATTGTGCCTCACCACAGACCCGAAGGCAACAGGGTCAAGTGACCATGGAATGAAAGTTTTGAAACTGTTATCAAAAGCAAGAACTTCCCCCCATGTCAAAGGGACAGAAAGGTAACTGTCTTCATATATATGAAGTCCCCAAATCTTGGAAATAGAAGACATAATGTTAGGCTTAGAAAGATATATGTGTGTATTAAAGTGGAATGTGTCAACTACGGAAGCAGAGAAGAAGGAAGGGGTGGTGGTGTGAGTGAGCTGTCCCCCCATAGTCTCAGGCATTTGAATGCTTTGGTCCCCCATTGGTAATACTGTTTGGGGAGGCTTTGTAAGTATGGCTTTGCTAGAGGAAGTATGTCCCTGGAGGTAGGCTTTGAGACATTAAAGACTCTCACTGTTTCTAGTCTGCTTTTTCTACATTGTGTTTACTATTCACGATTCGAGCCCTCAGCTCCCTGCTCCTGCCACCGTATTCCCTCTGCCATCCAGATCTCTGACCCTGTGCAAACATAAGCCCAGATAAACACTGTCTTCCGTAAGTTCCCTTAATCATGGCGTTGTTTCACAGCAACAGAAAAGTAGCCAACATAGAAGGTCAGGAGGGATAGCACCACACCCGGTGCAGAAGGAACCTCTGTCTTAGACACTGGGTCTTCGTTGTTCCAAAATTACATGTAATATAATTGTGGGAATGAATGCACCAAGTGTTCTTACACTGATAGAATTTAAATGTTGAATGCAAGTTACTAACACTTTCTGATTGTTACAATGATATGCAAAAGAGATTAACTAACCAGAAAATTAAAGCAGCCTTTTCCTTTGATAAAACTGCCCCTTTTTCTTTTTTCCTGGCCAAAAAAAGAAACAAAAAAAAACCAAAAAACAAAAAATAAAAAACATAATTTACAGGATCTTACTGTCAAAGCCATATCTTGAGAGTCAGTGTCCACACAATATCACATGCAGCAAATGGAATATTCTGGACAAAACCTTAGAAAACAAAGCATCTCATTTTGTTTCAAAACATTCAGATTTAGAGCAAATCTTAGGTGCTCAAAGGAGTGTGACATGCTGCCAAGGTGCAGGGTCATTTAAATAAATAGAAATGATGAGCTCTTTCCATTAGAAAGTGGTTACCTACACAGGAATCCATGGTTACACTTGTAATACTAGTTATAAGGGTTAAGTCCCAGTGTTTTTAAAGTCCATTCTTCAAACAACACTTAGTAATCAATGCACACGTTGAAAGTATATTATATATTCTCACTTGGAATTTTATATAAATCAGGCATGGTCATTCACACCTATGACCCCTGCATTCAGGAGGTAGGGGGCAGAAGGATAGTGAGTTGAAAGACAGCCTGAGCTGTATGTGAGAACCTGTTTCAAAACAAAGCAAACAAACAAACAAAAAGGAAACAAACTTTCTTTTAAACAGTCATTTACTAATTGGCTTTGATTGGCAGCCCCCAAAGCTGGATTTACTTTTTCAGTCGACATAATATATCATCCTGCTGAAAGGATTGTGGTTTTTATCTCATACTGATGACATCAATCAAATACATCATAAGTCATGACTGTTCACTTCCGAAAAGGTATAATGTGTTCACCAGAAACCATGGCGTGCACTATATGATTGCTTGTGTAACTTCGCAATTGGATTAGGGAAGATCAGTGTTTAATTGGCTGTGTGGAATTCAGTATGTCTTGATAATCAGAGCATCAAGTCCTAAACTGAAAACAACAGTGAGTTGCCACGTTCTTCCCACAGAGACATGCAAAAAGGTTTCTATTTAGACATCTGAAAGTAATACACACAGGCACACAACCAAAACCATCCTAAGGAGGTCATTTCCACCATCCCTTCAGGAGTAAGAGGGTTTGAGAAAACTAAAGTCTCACGTCATCACACTCCATTCTCAGCAGCCCTACACTCCAATTTTAATACAAAATTCCAATGTTAGTCACTCACAGTCATAGCCTTTCTGAATACTGTAACAAAATACCCTGGCAAAAGAGACTTAAGGGAGAAAAGGTCCATCCCAGCTCACAGTTCAGTGCACAGTCCATTATGACAGGGAAGGTAAGGGATCAGGAGCCCGAGACAGCTGGTCCTGACACGTTCAAAGTAAAGAAGCAGAAAGCAATTGGTGAATACATGCTAATTCTCAGCTCACTTTCTCCATCAGACACTCCAAGACCTGCCCCCTGCCCAGGAACTAGTTTCATCCTCAGTGGACAGGTCCTCCCATCCCACTTAAAAAGCAATCAAGGTAATCAATCAGCCACAAGCATGTCCAGAGGCCAGTCTCTCAGATAATTCTAGACTTTATTGAGTTGACAGCACTCACCCTCCAACACACTAACTCATGGATGCTTGAAGAGTCATCCCATGCATATTTTATTTAACAGAAATAATTCTCAAAAGGAATGAAAGCATAGCCAAAAAAAAAAGAACCTTTATATTTGAAACTAGATACATTGGTAATAAAATGGATATATAACTCATATATACACATTTGTTATAAATATCTACAAAGTCTAGGGCTGCAGATACAGTTCAATGATAAGAGCGTTTGCCTAGCATTCACCTAGGGTTCCATCCTCAACACCACATAAAATTGAGTTTAAGGCCAGCCTGGTCTACATAAATCTCTCCTCTCTCCTCT
>CABHPQ010169758.1:2842-45762 GCA_902168405.1 Peromyscus aztecus
ACACACACACACACACACACACACACACACACACACACGGGTAGAGGGTTAAGCTCAGTGATAGAATGTTTGTTCTTTTGAGATTTTTCATATATTGTTTTTCCCTACATATGAAAGCACACACATGTTCCTCATACACATGCATACATGTGCCTATGTTTATGTGTTGAAACAATTGGTTAGACTGTGGAGGTTTGGACGAGGAATGCCTTCCATCAGCTCAGGTGTTCGAACACTTGGTCTCCAGCTGATGACCCTGTTTTGCTGGAGGAAGCTCCTCACAGGGGGTTCATAGCCTCACCCCGCCTGCAGTTCACGTTCTGCTTCATTTTTCTCGGTTGAGGTGTGATCATTTCCCTGCTCCTGTTACCATGCCTACCCACCACAACGGACTCATCTTTCCCAGAAACCGCAAGCTCAATAAGCCCTTTCTTCCTTAAGTCATTCTTAGTCATGGCATTTTATCACAGCAAGAGCAAAGTGACAGATACACTGGCTAACCCAGATTCAAGAAGTCATTAAATGTCACCTTTGGGGCCCGCAAGGTAGTTCAGCCAGTAAAAGCAAATGCTACTCAAGTTTGATCGTGTGAGTTAGATGTCCATGTTCTCTCTCTCTCTCTCTCTCTCTAATAAGTAATAAAAATAAACTCCTTGGTCAGTGTGGGTTCAAAGAATTTGTGACAATTTCTAACCCTCCATGATCACTAGTGACCAAAATATCTCTCTCTCTCTCTCTCTCTCTCTCTCTCTCTCTCTGGTTTTTCGAGACAGGGTTTCTCTGTGTAGCTTTGCGCCTTTCCTGGAACTCGCTTTGGAGACCAGGCTGGACTCGAACTCACAGAGATCCTCCTGGTTCTGCCTCCTGAGTGCTGGGACTAAAGGTGTGTGCCACCACCTCCCGGCTCGACCAAAATCTCCTTAAAGCTTAGCTTGTACTTACTTTTAGTAAGTGTTATGTATTCATATTTAGTAATTAAATATATATTTGAAAATACTTTAACCATGTCAAATTACATGCTTCATTGCGTATCATCTGGCATCATCACTGATACACAACCTAATACAGTCAACCTACGCTTACTGTAACAAAAATCAAGATTAGCTGGGCGGTGGTGGCGCAGGCCTTTAATCCCAGCACTCGGGAGGCAGAGTCAGGTGGATCTCTGTGAGTTCGAGGCCAGCCTGGTCTCCAAAGCGAGTTCCAGGAAAGGCGCAAAGCTACACAGAGAAACCCTGTCTTGAAAAAAAAAAGCCAAAAAAAAAAATCAAGATTAAACTAAAAAGATGCCCTGGCCCTGATGTCACAGGCCTGGAACACCACCAACTTCTCGGGAGGCTGAAGCAGGAGGATGAGAAGTTGGAGGATATCTTGGGCTGCACAGTGAGTTTAAGGCCAGCCTGAGCAATGTAGTGAGGCCCTGTCAATCAAAAGTAAAGAGAACTGAAGATGGAGATCTCTGATGGAGGACTCGCCTGACATTCACAAGGCTCCATCCCCAAGGCCACCTAAATAAACAAAGACACGTAAGCAAACTGAAGCTGGAGCTGGGGCGATGCTTTGGTGGCTCCCTGGAGTGGTTGATGGTGCACACGTTTAATCCAAGAGCTCAGGAGGTGGAGGACCTCTGTGAGTCCAAACAACACAGAAGAGTGCTTGTCACTCTTGCAAAGAATCTGAGTTTGGTTCCCATCACCCATGTGGTACTTCTCACAACTGCCTGTAACTCCAGTTCCAGGGCATTCAATGTCTTCTTTTGCAAGTGCACATACCCACACACAGACAGACAGAGAGACAGATCATACGTGTACACACACTCACCACACACACAAATATGTTGTTTTGAACTATAAACAACACCTAGCTAACCAGCTGCCACTTTCCTTGTGCCAAACGTTGTAAGCACTCAGTTATTTATGCAGTAACAACTAACAGTCCTACAATGAGAGCCCTTCTGTCTCCTTCTCTAAACGAGGAAACAGGAATTGCTTCACTGAGAAAGGGCAAGATTAAGACGAACACTTGACAGGTTGCCTCAGGGTCCAGCCAGGTAGCCTGTATATGACATTGTCTCCAAGCACCACGCACCACAGATGGCTCGGAGTGCCATCCAATACAAAATCATAAGCTTAATTAAAACATAAGTGTTGGAAACTTTTTCCCTTGTAATTCAATTTTATGGATCTCAAGTGTGAACTTTAAAGAAAATGTCAAAAGGTTGGACACATCTCTCAGTGATGAATGCCTTCAGCCATAAAACATGCTTAACAATATCAAAGACAATAAAAATCTACATTTTTAATTTCACTATAAGCATGCTATTAGCTGGGTACAGTGTTTGTGTTCCCAGCTACTCAAGAGAGTTACGGAGGGGGATCACTCGAGTCTGAGAGTTTAGAAACACCCTGGGCTCTAAAAAAATGCTCTTGAGGGTGCTGGAAAGGTGCCTCAGTGGTTATGATCACTGGCTGATCTCCCAGAGGATCTGAGTTTGATTTCCAGCACCCACTTGGCCACTCATAACTCTTAGTAACTCCAGTCTCAGGAAATCCAATGCCCTCTTCTGTCCTCGGGTACCAAGCTGCATACAGGGCACAGCCACACATGTAGGCAAATCACTCACACACATAAAATAAAATGAATAATTTTTTTTGAGACAGGATTTCTCTCTGTATAACAGCTCTGGCTGTCTTTGAACTCACTCTGTAGACCAGGGTGGCCTCAAACTCATAGAGATCCGCCTGCTTCTGCCTCCCAAGTGCTGGAATTAAAGGTGTGTGCCACCAACCCTGGCAGAATAATTTTTTTTTGGTTTTTCGAGACAGGGTTTCTCTGTGTAGCTTTGCGCCTTTCCTGGAACTCACTCTGTAGACCAGGCTGGCCTCGAACTCACAGAGATCCGCCTGGCTCTGCCTCCCGAGTGCTGGGATTAAAGGCGTGTGCCACCACGGCCCGGCAAGAAAACAAGAAGGGGATTTATATTAGAGAAGATATAAAATTCTTATCAAATGGAAGAAAGGCAGTGGAAGGTCTGTTGTGTTCATTACTCCTGGAAGGACTTTACTTTTAGGGTTCTCTGTTCCGTAAGAACATTGCTGCTTGTAATAGTAAAGTCAGTGACATGCACAGCCTTCCTTTCTAAACAACTGGATCAAGCCATCGTGTCTGGAGTTAAATATTTAGTCACTAGGGAGAGGAAGTATTATTTGGACTAAGACAAATGTAAGCACAGGCTGGACTCAAGATTGTAAAGACCGACTTTTTAACTATTAGACTTCCGTCTGCAGGTGATAAATTGTCATAAACAGGCTTTTCTAAAGGGCACATAATTTTTTTTACATTCATTAGTGTGTGTGTGCTCATGTGTGCACACCTGTGAGCGTGCCACACACCAACGTGGAGCTCAGAGGACAGGTTGAGAATGTCTGCTCTGCCGTTCTACTTGAGTTCCCTGGATGGAACGTAGGCTTGGCAGGAAGTACCTTTAGCATGCCGTCTCATCGGCCTAGGAGGTTTTATTTTACTTTATTTTAGTGTCGGGATGTTTTGCCTGCATCTATGCTTGTTCATCATATGTGTGCCTGGTGCCTGTGGAGACCAGAAGAGGTGTCAGAGCCCCTGGGACTGGAGTTGGATGGTTGTGAGCCACCATGTGGGTGCCGGAAACCAAACCATCTCTCCAGGCCCCGCATGATATTTCTCGTAGAGACAAACAAGTTCTTTGGACTCACTCCAGGTTTTAGTCAAAGACTGAGACAGGAAAAGTTAAATATGAACCTAGAATTCTAGAAAGTAATGATTAGGTTTTATTTTTTTTTTGAAAGAAAGAAAGAAAGAAAGAAAGAAAGAAAGAAAGAAAGAAAGAAAGAAAGAAAGAAAGAGGGTCCGGAGCGGAGGCTCCCAGTGGATAAGAGCACTGGTTGCTCTTGCAGAGGACCAGGGTTAGTTTCAATAATCCGCATAGAACTACCGTCTGTAACTCCAGCTCCACCGGGTCTGGCCTCCTTGGACACCAGGTATGCATGTGGGTGCACAAACATCTATGTAAACAAAACACTTAGACACATGAAAACATCTTTAAAAGAAGAAGAGGAAGAAGAGGAGGAGGAGGAGAAAAGAGAAGGAGGGGGAGGAGGAGGAGGAGGAGGAGGAGGAGGAGGGGGGAGGAGGAAGAGGAGGAGGAGATGAAGAAGAATTATTCAGGTTGGTCTAGAGGTGGCCTGGTGGGCTAAAGGCACTTGCAACCAAACCTGATGACTCCAGTTTGATCCCCAGGTCCCATACAGTGGTAGAAGGAGAGAAATAATTCCTGCAGATTGTCATCTGACCTAAACACACACACACACACAAACACACACACACACACACACACACACACACACACACACACACACACACGATTATTAAAACTTTGAAGAGAATCTTTTTTTAAAAAAATGATAAGAGGGGCTAGAAAGATAGCTCAGTGGATAAGAGCACTGGATGCTCTTCCAGAGGACCCCGGTTCAATTTCCAGCACCCACATGGCAGGCAACTGTGGTTCTGGGGGTTCTGACACCCTCATCTGGCCTCTGAGAACACCAGGCATGCAAGAGGTACACTTATATAACACGGGCAAAATATCTATACATATAAAATAAAAAACTAAAAGTTTTTAACTAAAAATGATTATATATGATATGTATTATGATATATGTCATATATAATGATAATATATATATGGCTCAGTGTGAAGGCAGCTTGAGGAGACTGGTACTAGTTGGATATTATGACAGTTTTAGCATAAAAATAATTCACAATAAGAATGAAATGTGAATTATTGGAAAATAAGAATCTATTAGCCTAAACTGAAGAAAAAAAAATGAGGAATCTGGCTGGGGGTGGTGGCAGTGCCACTGTAAGTCTAGGACCAGAGAGACAGAGTTAGGCGTGGGGAAAGGGTGGATGCCGGCCGATAAGTGTGGAGTGGGTGGAGGTGTGAAGTGACTGCTTTATAACTACCACAGAAAAACCAGTTACAGTAAGACAAATAAATGAATGTTAATTAGAGAGGAAATTTGATTAAGAACAGGATCTATACATTTTTATGATGTTTTAATCCTTGTGGCACTGGGGATCAAACCCAGGGCTTCTAGAACGTTAGGCAAGTACTATATCCCCAGCTCCAGAAAGCCCCTTCTGACTGGCTTATTTGTTGTGGAATATGACTTTAACTAGGCAAAGATGTGTTCCATTTGTTTCTGCTGCAGAATAGGACTTTAACTGTGTAAAGGTGTGCTACTTTTGTTTATGCTGCATTTGTTTAACTATGTAAAGATGTGTAACATTTGTTTCACCCTGCCTGCCTAAGGCACCTGATTGGTCTAATAAAGAGCTGACTGGCCAATAGCTGGGCAGGAGAGGGATGGGCAGGGCTGGCATGGAGAGGATAAATAGGAGAGGAAATCTAGGCTCCAGAGGAGGAGGAAGGAGAGAGGAGAGAAGGAGGAGTGAAGGAGAGAACGAGAGAACGAGGAACACACCCAGTCAGCCAAACACAGAGACAGCCAGAAAGTAAGATACACAGAAAGAAGAAAAGAAAAGGTAAAAAGTCCTGAGGCAAAACATAGATGAAGAGAAAGAGCTTAAGCTATAAGAGCTAGCCAGAAATGAGCCTAAGCTAGGCTGAGCATTCAGAACTCATAATAAGTCTCCGTGTCGGGATTTGGAAGCTGGTTGGTGGCCCCAAAGGAACAGCCAGGTACGCTTATTAGTTTCGAACTTTCCAGTGCATGACAGACAGCATCTCTAGGAGACACATCACTTAGGAGGGCTGAAGGGACACAGTGTAACTCCAGACATGCTACCCTGACAAAGCCATAGTATAGTACAGAGTTCTGTCTGGGGGTAGTTAGCTTGATTCTAAGTAGGAAGATAAAGACAAACTTAATGAGGGGGAAATAGGTGTATATACATATCTGTATAAATATAAACTAACTTGTGTTTTTTTAAAATGCCAGTCATTTTTCAAAGAAAGACTGAGAAACTTCTAGATTAAAGATGGCTAAGGTACTTCTACTGGGACCTACCAACATGGGCTGTGTTTGCACTAAAACCTTACTCCCAGCGCACACTGCAGGAGAAAGGGACAGGAGAGGGTCTGGAGAGATGAGGAAGTGTAGCTGGAATTTTCCTGGTCCTGCCTGGCCCAAGGTCAGGACAAATCTCTCTCACCCGCCAGTCCCACAGCCTCTCAGACCCAACCGAGTAAACACACAGAGACTTATATTGCTTACAAACTGTATGGCCGTGGCAGGCTTCTTACTAACTGTCCTTATATCTTAAATCAACCCACTTCTATTAATCTATAAGTTGCCACATGGCTCGTGGCTTACCAGTATCTTAACATCTGCTTCTCATCGTGGAGGCTGGCAGTGTCTCCCTGACTCAGCCTTCCTGTTCCCAGAATTCTCCTCTCTCCTTATCCCGCCTATACTTCCTGCCTGGCTACTGGCCAATCTGTTTTATTTATTAACCAATCAGAGCAACACACTTAACATACAGAATATCCCACAGCAAGGAAGGGTTAAGATCACTTGTTTCTCTTCAAGTGGACAGGAATTGGGCTCCCGGAACCCAGGCTGAGTGGCTTACAACTGCCTGTAACTCCAATTCCAGGGGATCCTACATCCTCTTCTGGCCTCTGTGGACACCTGCTCATGTGTGCTATCCACAGAGACACACACAAACTCATAACTAAGAACAAAAGGACGCTAGGTATGGTGTCACAAACCTTGAATCCTGTTGTAGCCTGGGAAGAGCCAACTTCCAGGCGGCAGCCAGGGCTGAAAGGGAAAGTCCACAGCGTAGCTGAGCTAAGACTTTTTCTGAGGGGTTTTAGGGAAGGGAAATACCCACACATAGTCTCTTGATGGTTTCATTTCCTTATTTTTTTATTTTCTCATCTTGTTCTCATCATGTTGTACTACTCTGTAGTAGAATATTTTAAGGTGTGTTACTTTTGTTTATGTTGTATTTGTTTAACTCTGTGAAGCTGTGTTACTGTGCCTGTGTAAATCACCTGATGGTCTAATAAAGAGCTGAATGGCCAATAGCAAGGCAGGAGAAAGGATAGGCGGGGCTGCAGGCAGAGAGAATGTATAGGAGGAGAAATCTGGGAGGAGAGACCTAAGAGCTAGAGCCAGAGAAGAAGGAGGTCATCGGGGTCCAGCCACACAGCTACACAGCAAGTCATGGAATAGGAATAAAATTTACAGAAGTTAGAGAAAGGGAAAAGCCCAGAGGCAAAAGGTAGATGGGATAATTTAAGATAAGAAAAGTTAAAAAAAAAGAAAGAAATAAGAAAAGTTGGCTAGAAACTAAGCCAAGCTAAGGCCGGGCATTGATAATTAAGAATAAACCTCCAAGTATGATTTATTTGGGAGCCGGGTGTCAGGGGCCCCCAAAAAAGACCAAAGACCAACAAACAACAACGCTACTCTGTTGCTACCTCACGTTGTATCCTCTCCTTGCTCCCAAGCCTTTTTACAGTTTGTATATTCCAACAAAAACTTTTTGAGGCAATCCCAGAGTCACACAAAGGGCACATTCCATAATTAAGTGAATGATTATAGAAACCATGACTATGTAAACGTTTTTGAACTAACTCCCTACAATTAGAGGGTAACTGGTGAGTGCTGAGTCTCCAGGCAAGGAGACCATATATCCTCTAATTAAAGCCCAGGCCAACCTTCCTGAGATAAACCGTATGTTTTTTAGCATCAGCTCAAGTCTGTACTTTCCAAGATACTACAGCATACTAATACTAAAATCTTAAGATGTACTTTTTGTCCTGTGTGTAGCTTCTGATTGTCTAAGAACACTGGCAGCCCTCATTTGGGGCTACAGAGTCAGGTTATTTTCTGTAGCCTTGACTAGTCAGATTATATTTTCACAAATTGAGGTCAGGAATGGGTGCAAGGACTTAATCATTTGCCAGCTAGCAATAATTGGACTGTCTTTGTATTTACAACCTAGCCAGACAAAACAGCTGTGTGTCTTCATGAGTTAAAAATTGGAAACATTTATCTAAAAAAAAAAACCATTAGCAAGGCATCAGGTCTAATCTAAAGCTCTTTTGAATCTTTGTTTCACCTAATGATGTACAAGAAACCTTTGACTTCATATCTCAGCATAAAGATTAAAGGAATTTGAGCCTGCCTGACTCCTGGACACAAATGTTTCCCTAAAGCATAAATCTGAGCTGTGGTGTAAAGCAGCTCCTAAGTGTGACTCACAGGCCTCGTGGAACAACAGGCCTTAGTTATGAAACATATCCTGGTTTTATTTATAGTCATCAAACTCTGTGTCAATTAGACAATACAGCTTAAGGAGGACTCATCTTTTAGACAAAAGATAAAGATGTATTCATGAGATAAACACACTACAATGCAGGTAGTGGGGGATCCCCACATACATATGCATTATATCAGGTACCAGAGAAAAGCATGTAGGTCCAGCAGACGCAGAAGACGTTCTGGAGTCTGAATTCTCGGAAGCCCTGCTTGAAGGAGACATACCCATCAGAGTCTTTCTTCTGGTGGCCTGACACCTGAACTTCAATTGCTGCCTGCTGTTACTCTGACATGGACACAGGCACCGGCAGAATCCCAATCTGTGGGAGGCAGAGTCAGGCAGACCTCTGTGAGTTCAAGGTTAGCCTGGTCTACAGAGTGAGTTCCAGGACAACCAAAGTTATGTAGTGAGACCCTGTCTCAACAAACATACATCACACCACTAAATAAATCTCAAGATGGGAGAGAGAGAGAGAGAGAGAGAGAGAGAGAGAGAGAGAGAGAGAGAGAGAGAGAGAGAGATCCTGAGGTCTCAGCACTGGATCAGTTCATCAAAGCAAATCCTGACTAAAAATGCTGGCACTTTTGGAGGTCAGCAATCTGTTCAAACTACAGGTCATCATGGGGGTTATTTAAACCTCCTTCTGGGCTGAAATGGTTTTAAGAATCCTGTAACAAGAGAGATGTGAGCGGGAAGTATTGTGTGATCTTAGATTGAATCCTGGTCCTCAGTTGGGGAAAATGGCTGAGGGCAGTGGAGAAAGTTGGAAGAAGGATGGTAGATTAGTAAATGTTTAATTTGGTTAAAAGATAAATGTTAAAGGGTAAATGTTAGGTTTCTCGGAGTTGATAACTGGTATCTAAGACTATTTCCTTGTCCTTAAAGGCATACTCTAAGATGTAAGGCTGTAAGGGTAGCATGATGTGTGCAACTTGTTCAAAACAGGGCCGGAGAGATGGCTCAGAGCAGGGGACCCGGGTTCAATTCCCAGCACCCACATGGTGGCTCACAACTGCCTGTAACTCCAGTTCCAGGGATCTGATACCTTCTTCTGGCTCCAAGGGCACCAGGCACGCCAGTCGCACACATAGGTGAGACGCCATACACATAAAAATAAAATTTTAAGAAAAAAAATTATTCAGAAAAAAATAGTAATATGGTGTGACCTAGATAGTGTATGACCGTCAACTGTAACAGGCACACTTTACATTTTATCAATAACTGAATGATTGTTAATAGTGTACTATAAATTACACAAAATTATAGAAAAAAATAATAAAACAAATGTGAAAAATAGAAGAAGGGGAATTATCAAAATAAAGACATTTGGCAAAGGCTGGTTGAGGTGATTCAAGAGGACATTGCTGTCACCGACTGAACTTGAACTTGCTAAGAGTGCTAAGAGATAAATACCACAGAACGGGGGTGCTGCTAGGCAAATTCATTCTGTGTGTAACTTTTAGTCAAATATCTACATAACAATAAAGCTGGACATTGCTACTTTCAAATTATGTCTTTCCTTAGCAATGTTGGCGCCTTCCACACTGAGCAATCATACCCACGTAATACATTCCTTTTAGATACGTGAGTGCACTCTGGATAATTCTTTCAAAGTAAACTATTTACCAGTCACTCCTCTCTGGGTGTGGCGCTGTACACCTGAGATCCCAGCACTCCAGAGGCAGGAGGATGACTTCCTGGGAAGCCACCTAGTGGGTGGGCAGATGTGGGCCAGCTACACACTAGAACACACCCAGACAGCAACAGAACTCCCCTGAAAAACACATCAGGTGGACAGTGCCCGGACTCTAGAGACACTTAGCTCTTGTTATCAGCAAAACTGAGGCAGCAAACCCAGAATCTGCAGCTCTTTCTTCTTCTTTTTCAGTTTATAAATAGCTTCATTGTGGCATTTTCTTTCTTTTTCTTTTTTTTAAACACATTTTTTTTTAAACAAAGTTTCACTGGATAGCCCAGGCTGTCCTGGAACTCTCTGTAGACCAGGCTGGCCTCAAACTCAGAGATTCACCAACCTCTGCCTCCTGAGTGCTGGGATTAAAGATGTAAGAAAACATGCATTATGGCATTTTCACACATTTGTAGCATTATGCTTTGTTCTTATTCCTTCTCTCTCCCTCTGACCTCTCCTGTTCCCCTCTCCCCCAGATAATTCCCCCTTTACTGATTGCCATGACAGAGTTGCAGCAGGTGCAATTGAAGTTCCAGGGGTCAGCCCACCAGGAGGCAACTCCCTGAGGGGTGAATCTCAGACAGGCAAGGCCCTGAGACCACAGACTCCAGTATGTCTTTTGCTTCTGCTGTGCCTTTACATGTTAGCTGCTGCCATCTTTTGGGGACAATTTGTTTTTCACCTGTGATACGTAAAATATTTAATCATGTAAGGGATGTGGAAAACATGCTGTTTTTTTTTTAAAAAAATTTGTGTTCATTGTAATAATTCATTTGAAAAACAAAATGTAACCACATTGTAACTTTTATTTTGCCTGAAAGATTTTGCTGGGGTATACAAGCTGTAAGGGAAATAATAGAGATAGAGTTCAAGAGAGTTTAAAGTGAGTCAGAAGGAAAACATCAGGAATGGGAGAAGGAAATCACCAGGAAAATAAAGAACAGAGAATGCAAAGACAGAATAAAGAAAAGGTCTGACGGAAACCATCAAGAAAGCGAGTGTCTTTTCCCTTCACCCCCTCAGATAGAAAAGTCTAGAAAACGCCGACTCTGTGGCTTCCCTTTGAGCCCGCTCTGCTGGGGGCTGCAGCAACATCCAGCACCCACACAGGGACACTGAAGGGATGATCAGGAGGACTGTCCGTGGGAGAAGAGGCATTTCCTGGGGGCTGTCCAAGAAGAAGGCAATCCCCAATGGTCTTCGCAGATAGGACCTCACTCCTAGTGCCGCGGCCCCTTGATTACTGAAGGCGGGGTAAGGAAGGGGGAATAATCTAAGAGTTCCCCAATTTCCCTCACGTTCCCACACCCCTGTGTCTGTCCCTCAGAATGAGTCAAGGCGGGTCTAAAGAGAAACAATTCTTCATTGATATTATTAAACATATGCTTAAGAATAGAGAAATTGAGATCAGCACTGGTCAGCCGACTGATTTTCTTAGTTTGTACAAACCTTCAGCCCCTGGTTTCTATACCAGGAAACATTAGATTGGAAACTTGGGATACAATAGGAATAAATGCTAAGAACTGGTATCCAGGGGAAGGAGGAAAGGACATGCCTCTTACAGCATTTTCTATTTGGAGTGTGCGTAGACAGGCACTGGCAGATGATAAAGAGCCCATGTGTGCGGTGATATATTGTGTGCCCTAATAAACTTGCCTGAGGATCAGAGGACAGTTAGCCGGCCATTAGATTAGACATAGAGGCCAGATAGTGGTGGTACACACCCTTAATCCCAGCACTCAGGAGGCAGAGATCTGTCTGGATCTCTCTGAGTTCAAGGCCACACTGGAAACAGAGTCATGCAGTGGTGGCACACACCTTTAATCCCAGTCCTGGGAAGCACACACACCTTTAATCCCAGGAAGTGACATGGCTGGGCGGAGAATGGTATATAAAGCGTGAGGAGACAGGAACTAAAGCAGTTCACCTGAGACCCTAATGGGTGAGGACTCAGAGGCTTTCAGTCTGAGGAAACAGGATTGGCAGAGGAGTTGGCAAGGTGAGATTGGATGTGGCTTGTTCTGCTTCTCTGATCTTTCAGCATTCACCCCAATATCTGGTACTGGGTTTTTTTTTAAAAGACCGTCTAAGATTTGAACAACACATGTGTGCTCTGGAGCCCTCTGCTCCCCCTCTTTATGAGGGAACTCCTTTGTTGCTATCTTATTCAGGATCTAAGAAAGACAGAAAATTATTATAATCCTGATTGGCCTCCCCTGCAATGCCTGACTCAGTAAATCACTCCACAAGACCCCCTGAGAATGCAAAAAGGGGTCGGTGGGGTTTGCTGCTGATGTAGTCAGGCCCACCAGCAAGGTGAATCACTGTGGAAAGAAAAGTAAGAGTCAACTGCTGTGGGATGGTCTGTATGTCAAATTGCTCTGATTGGTCAATAAATAAAACACTGATTGGCCAGTGGCCAGGCAGGAAGTATAGGCGGGACAAGGAGGAGAGAATTCTGGGAAGTGGAAGGCTGAGTGAGGGAGACGCTGCCAGCCACTGCCAGGACAAGCAGCATGTGAAGATGCTGGTAAGCCATGAGCCATGTGGCAAGGTATAGATTTATAAAAATGGATTAATTTAAGATATAAGAACAGTTAGCAAGAAGCCTGCCACGGCCATACAGTTTGTAAGCAATATAAGTCTCTGTGTTTACTTGGTTGGGTCTGAGCGGCTGTGGGACTGGTGGGTAAGAGAGATTTGTTCTGACTGTGGGCCAGGCAGGAAAACTCTAGCTACAGTCAACTTACAAAATGCTTGTGGTGAGGGTCCTAGCTTGCAGAGGCCCCTTGATTGAAACTAACAGAGCAGGCCTCGCTGACAGCGTCTGCGGTGCTATGCCAGGCCCCTGGCACTAAACTGGAAATTCTAAAAGGTGATCCCTCCACCTTACCTTCATCCCAGCACTGGGAATAATTCTACTTACTCACCTCTCTGGCCGTTTCCTCCTCTCCTGCTCTGAGCACTTGTCTCCACTCCCTCTGGGTGAGTGTCACTACGGAGCTGCTTGCTTTGTTTAGAAAACCACACGTGTGTCAGGAAGCTTCTTCTAGCCCTGCAGGCCCCCATCATAGGGAGAGGGACACCTCTCCTCTGTAATTTGAGAGATTTCTATCTGACAAGTCTTCCAGTCCATTTGGAGACGTCCGGGATCGAAACTCTTGTTACCGGGACACTTACCCTCTCTGCTTCCTCGTAATTCCTCTCAGCTCCCCCCTTTAACTTCCTTAACCCTCCCTAAGCGCTGTCTGTATTTTCCAATCCTCATTTAACCCTGAGAATCTTCCCCCTTCACAGTTTGGAATAAACTATTTCCCCTTTCGCCCATGGAACAGCTCTTTTGATTTCTTTTCTGTACCTATATTCATTCATGATGTACTATAAAAGGATTAATAAAATTGCCAGTCTCCCTATACATTGTATTTATGATTAAAAGGTTTATTTCAATACTAAAAGAATTTCAGTTCAAAATCATTATTTTTTAAGGCTCACCTAACAGAGATGAAACATAAAGTCCCTAATATTACCAAAGCTACTAACGTATTGTGAACTGTTAAGGATAGTTAAGAAATGCAAGTTAATGGTTAGTCACCTTATAAGTGATCAAATTTTTTTAATGTTCAAAACTATATTTGTAGTCATGCTAAGTATTAATATAATCAATTCCTTACTTAGCCCCCTGGCATTTAAAATGTCTAAGCTTCTCACAATAGACAAAACTGCCCCATGCCTTGCTGCTGGCAGGGCTCTGTTCAAACTCAACTGCCCTGCTTTGCCTGGTCACGGCAGGGTCAGGTCCCCAAGGTGCTCCTTTACAGAAAAATCTCAGACCTAGTTCTGACAGCCAAAGGCCTATGCTGCTCTGTATGACAGCTGAAGACCTCCAACCACTGCCTCCAACAAAACCATGGAGACCTCCGGAGCCTCGGGTCACCTGTCTGAGTCAATGGGTCTCTTTCATTTTAATTGATACATAGATCATTTAGATTATATTTCCAGTCATAGTTTATCCTTTTCAGAGCTCTAAGGATATGGACTGACTGTAGCTTTAAATATAACAAACAACTTTCCCGAGGCTTCAGGTGCCTTCTCAGTTTTGTTTTTTTGGTTTTTTTTTTTTTTCATAAGTAAATATCAGGCCACTGGCCTTACTTCCTAAGGCTAATGCCAGGTCTAAAACCAATTTGCCTTGCTAGATTTCAAGTAAGAAATAAACTCACCAAACAGGTTTCAAAGTAACTTATTACTATTCCTTTGTCTAAAGGAACTTGTTTTACAGTGACTACTTCTGTAATCAATCACCCGTGTCTTCTAATAAATAACTGGATGAAAAAAGATGTAAAATTTAAGGCTTAAGCTATGAGGATTCAAAAAAATACCTTAAGGTATAAAAGGGTGTTTTTATATAAGATCTGAGGACATAAAAGCTTAAGTTACGATAAAATTATTTAAGATATGTAAAAATAGTAAAAATATTTCAAATGTCTTGCCTTCTTTATGCCATTGTTATATTGAGACTTCAAAAGTTCAGAGTTCTGACATTAATCAACAATGCTCTGATAAGCTATTAATCCAGCTCTGGTAAACACTGACCATTACTATCAAGAGTCAAGATTTTAAATCCCCTTTGAATGTTTTCTAAGTACAAAGTTAACATGTTTCTCATTATGTAGAGAACATATGCCTAATGTATATAACCTAATCTTCTAGATAAAGGAAAGAATATTAATGCTTTTAACCAAAATCACTTTTAGGTTTCCAAACTTTCATTGTGACTCAAAGGCATGGTCTGCTGACTTTTCTATAATGTGGATTTCAACACAGACTACAAACAACAATGATGCTAACATATCTGGGACTTTTGCCTCTTAAAAGAGGTTCTTATGAGCTTCGGGAAATCAATTTGAATTCACCACCTCTCCCAGGTCAAAACGGACTCCAGATGAGTACTGCCAATCAACAGTCCGTTTCCCCACCTGCCTATTCCTCACAGGGTGGGACCTCTTCCCCCTTTCCTTGGTTGTGGGACACCCCTTTCCCATCTGCCAGGACAGTGGACCTGGAAATTTCAAATGTACATTTAAGAGAAAAATTTTCCCCCTAAAATTCCTTAACTCCATTTTCTGCCCATTACTGTACATTTTTTCAGCAGATTTCTGATCAGTTGAAGGCTACAGACTGCTACAGCTGCTGCCTGCATGTTCCTAGTCCCTATAAAGCCTGGACAACAAATGAAGCAGTCTGCTCTGTCCGGACTTGGTCAATATTCCAGTCTTTAGTGTTCCCAAGAATAGCCCAATGTCAGCAGGAAGTATCATGGATGATTTCAACATCCCTTGTCACTCATTTGTTATCAACAAAAAGGCTGGGATGTTAAGTTCCATACCCAGGACATGTGACTCATTCATCACATCAAAGCTGGACCTCGTTGCCAGGTTCTCCCAACTTCCCTCAGTCCCTACCTGATACAGGGTATGGCTGCACATAACCTGCCCTCTACATTGAACTCTCTAGCCTGGGGGCTGGACTGCCCTTAAAAAATGTTCTATTACTTATTGTTTAAATTCTGCCCATGATCCTGATATGTATATTTTAATGTCTCCATATGTACTTTTGCCAGTTAATCTGGTATGAGGATCTTGCTATGTGTACATTAAAGCAGGTTGCTACTGTCCTCTCACAGCCAAAATGGTTTATTAATTGCTTTGATTACAATTTTAAGATCTATGTCAGCTTCAGTTACAGCTTTGATTCAGCAGGTGCACACTACTAATCAGGTGAACTCTTTATTTAGAAATGTATCATTAACATTGGTTACTCAGGAAAGGATTGACCAAGGATTAACAGGTAGAGCTAATGCTTTAGAAGAAACCATTTTTTACATGGGGACTCAGATCCAAAATATTAAGACAATGTCATGCTAACTATAAATGGATTTGTGTTACTCCTCTGCTTTATAGTAGATCAGAGATGTCCTGGGATCAAGTATAGCTCACCTATAAGATGTTTAAAATAGTTGTCAGCTATTAGTAATCAATATGGATACTCTTCATTCTCAGATTAGTGTATTAGTCATTCTAGGCTACAGATATCCCCTGCAAAAGAGGTGGCTAGTTACTTCACTAATTCAGTCAAAAATTTTGTTCAAAATAACTCTTTATGGAGTTTTATTAGTTTTGGGAATCATTGGAGGATTAATTATTCTACTTCTATTCCTTCTTCCAGGCATCTTCAGACTTTTAATATCCACAGTACACTCTGCCCAAACAGAGAACCACACACCTCATTTAATAAGCAAAAAGGGAGGAGATGCTGGTGGCCTGTCAGAGGAGCAGCAGGTGGCAATTGAAGTTCAAGGTGTCAGCCCACCAGGAGGCAGCTCCCTGATGGGTAAATCTCAGACAGGCAAGGCCCTGAGACCACAGACCCCAGAGTGTCTTTTGCTTCTGCTGTGCCTTTACATGTTGGCTGCTGCCATCTTTCTCTGGTATCTGGCATGATGTGAATAGGTGTGGGGAGATCCCCACTGCCTGTAATGTAGTGTGTTTATCTCATGGATACATCCCGTTCTACTGGGCATTTTTGCCTGTGGATTATTATGAAGATGATTTATTCCTAAGCTGTACTGTCTAAATGATAACAATAATGTTAGTTTAAATAGAGGTTTGATGATTAAAAATATAAACAAGGAAGTGTCACACAGCTACAATACATGAGTTTCTATTGAGGAGCTGTGTAGACTGTGGCTCAGGTTAATGATTAACAAAAACAACTGAGTCCCAGTTAGCTCAGCTACCTTAAATTCTTTTAGGCTTAATGCTGGGAAATGTGTTCACAGGTTTTGGAGTGCATCACAGCTGAAAGAAAGCTTTGAAAATTACTTAAAGTTAGACTAAGATGATTTTTGTCGAATAGCTTTGAGGTGAAAAACTCAAGAAGATAATCTAAAGTTTTAGAAAGGCACACAGTTGAGTGAGGAACTCTTTAAGGTCAGGGAACAAGAACAAAGTGGTCCAATTATTACCAGCTGATGCACTTTTCTTGCTAGGACTAGTTGATGACCCAAGATGATGATTAATTCCTTGTACCTGTTTTTGCCCTCAGTCTCCTGCTATAAGAAACTATTGATGCACCCCAAAGATTTAATGTAGGGCTGACTGATTCTTTGTATATGAAAGTTTAGGTTTGTGATTCCTTTAAGATTCCTTATAAGATTACCTTTCAAGATAAGTAATAAAGTAATTGGTCCTTTTTTTTTCCCCCAAGACAGGGTTTCTCTGTGTAGCTTTGTGCCTTTCCTGGAACTCACTCTGTAGACCAGGCTGGCCTCGAACTCACAGAGATCCTCCTGCCTCTGCCTCCCGAGTGCTGGGATTAAAGGCGTGCGCCACCGCTGCCACCACCACCCGGCGGTCCTTTCTTTGTAACTGCAAAATGCAGGCTGCCAGTAAATGACCTGACTGAGAAGAATATCTTGCTTGCCTACATGGTTAATCTATAAGAAGTTGCTTGGGTATGAATGTATGTGGGTTCTTGGGACAATTTGTTTTTCACCTGTGATACGTAAAATGTTTAATCATGTAAGGGATGTGGAAAACATGCTGTTTTTTTTTTTTAAATTTGTGTTCATTGTAATAATTCATTTGAAAAACAAAATGTAACCACATTGTAATTTTTATTTTGCCTGAAAGATTTTGCTGGGGTATATAAGCTGTAAGGGAAATAATAGAGGTAGAGTTCAAGAGAGTTAAAGTGAGTTAGAAGGAAAACATCAGGAATGGGAGAAGGAAATCACCAGGAAAATAAAGAACAGAGAATGCAAAGACAGAATAAAGAAAAGGTCTGACGGAAACCATCAAGAAAGCGAGTGTCTTTTCCCTTCACCCCCTCAGATAGAAAAGTCTAGAAAACGCCGACTCTGTGGCTTCCCTTTGAGCCCGCTCTGATGGGGGCTGGCCCCCCAGGCAGCGATACCCCTTTTTCTAATTCTCTATCCTATTTTTATAGGAATTTAATAATTTTTGTGATGATAAATTAATTTTTAGCATGGTAAGACAATCTGATGTGAAATCTTCTATCTGTACTATTTTGAAATATATGATTGGCTGAGTGGTGGTTCTCTGTTATTCAGACACTAATTTAGGCAGTTTGCTTGAGTGAATTTTGCAAGAGCTATTAAAGCCTTATCACGTGATTTTTTTCTTCCTTTTATTTTTCCAGCATCACATACTAGGCAATTGTTCTCCTGAAGTATATGGTGACGAGGCAAGACAGTGCAGAGGTACGTCCATCTTGTATTCTTGCTAAGGACATTTTAGGTTTGACTAGAGAATCTGGTCTCCTTAATAGGAAGCTCCATGGAAAATTACCCAACTCTACTCTAGGAATGTGAAGTCAAGATGTCCCAGCTAACTTATTTTAGTTTCTGTTAAACTGGGGGCACTTGAAGGACCTCCCCCTGCAATTACTGAGCCAGATACCAGGATGTGGTTTTGTCTTCAAAAATCTCTTATTTTAAATGCTCAGTGCTGCACTTGGTTCCCGAATACCTGGGTGTAGTCCCAGGCGGCTGGAATAAAGACTTTCAATTGTCTATAAACTGGTCATCTCTGGCAGGCTCCCATAACAACATCCCTAGTGTCCCTGCCTCTCTTTGAGTGTCTCACTAAAGGCTATTCTCCTGCCTTATTAGCCTTTTGGAATAACTACAGGTCTTACTCCAACTCGCAGTAGCCAGAATCCATGACTTGACTGCAAACTCACTGTACTGCAAGTTAGGTAAACTGTTAAAAGAAACGCTCTATCAGTGGTGCCTGTGAACCAGGGCGGAGACGAATTCTGAGCAGCGGGGTCAGGAGTGTATCCTGTTTTGTTTTTTTTCTAGGGAGAGAGGCCAGGCACAGTTTCCCACTACCACATATTCTGCCTGTGGGGAAACGTCAGAGGTTAGCACATCCTCAGTACAACCGATGGACCTTGCTCCAGCAAACCCACAAGCAAGTAAGAATGATCTTGTATTAAGAATCCACCCAGGTGACTTCACATCTGGCAGATGTGTTCGGGTTTTAGGGTCCTCTTTGTTAGCATCCCACTGCAGCCCGGAGTATGTGGCTCTGCTCATTTGGGTTAATACACACCCATTGCCTCAGTCACTTCATGGACAATTCTACTTATTTTCCAAAAATAAGGGTAGCCTGAAGTTACTTTGGGTTTCCCATTTATCAAAGGAGAGAGACCCTGAGTGCTGGTGAGACCTACCTGCCAGCAGCCCCACCCCACTTCTCAGCTGGGTAGAAACTTGTTTATCTCTTCTTGATTTAATTTTGGTAGGTCTCATGTGTCTAGAAATTTATTTATTTCATCTAAGTTTTCCAGTATTTGGAATACAAGTTTTTTTTTTTAAGTACTCCCTAATGATTCTTTGTTTTATTAGAATCTGTAGTAACATCTCTTTTTCATTTCTAATTTTATTAATTTGAGTCTTCTCTCTGTTTTTCGGTTAATTTGGCTAGGGAATTGTTAACGTTGTTTAATTTCCCAAATAACCAACTCTGTTTGATTAATTCCATGTAATTGCTCTTTGTTTGAGACAGGGTATCAGGGTATCCAGACTAACTTCAAATTTCTTCTGTAATTGAGGGTGACCTTGAACTTCTGATCCCTTTTCCTTGACCTAAATGCTTAGATTATAGACATGCACCACCATGTCTGGCTTTTGTTTTTGTCGTTATTGTTTGAGACAAAGTCTTACTATGCAGCTCCATCTAGTCTAAAACTAGCTATGTAGACCAGGCTGGCTTTGAACCCACAGAGATCCACCTGACTCAGCCTCCTGAGTACAGGGGTTAGGTGCCTGGCTCATGCCTTGTTTTATGTTTTTCTGGAGATTGAAACCTGGGCCCCACGTATGCCAAGAAAGCACTCTCCTAACTTTACTACATCCCTAGATCCTGGA
The DNA here is from genome assembly GCA_902168405.1 of Peromyscus aztecus. Classification (NCBI taxonomy): domain Eukaryota; kingdom Metazoa; phylum Chordata; class Mammalia; order Rodentia; family Cricetidae; genus Peromyscus; species Peromyscus aztecus. The sequence continues at coordinate 22,822 of CABHPQ010169758.1, forward strand.
TCTAATTTTTAAACCCAGTCAATCAGTCTCTATGTCTTTATTGGTAAGTTGAAGACATTTCACATTTCAGGTCATCACTGAGAGGTGTTTCCTAATGTCTGCAGTTCTGTTGATTGCCTGGGTTCCTGTCCTTCACCTTCCTCTGAGTGCCAGGGGTTTGGTGGTCTATGTTGAGCACATTTGGTTCCTAGCTCTCCTGTGTTCTTCTATCCTCTCATGAGATTTCTCTTTCATGTTGTTGCGGGACAGAGGGTCTTTCTTCGTCTTCTGTATATAATCCTCCTTTACGTGTTTTCTGCAATGCTGACTCAGGAGATGCCTTCATTTGCAATTGTCTTGAAATGTTTTTCCTTCTCCATCAAATTTAAAAAGTAGGTTGGCTGGATGTAGTGATCTTAGCTGGTGGCTATTTAGTTTCAGGACTTGAAAAATACATCATTACATATTTCTCATTGCCCATCTCTTGGCATTTAGTGTTGCTGCCGAGAGATTTGAAGTTGTTCTTGCCATGAGATGTTCACCAGAGAAGACTGCTTGGACATGAGTTTAAGCCAATAGAAAAGTCTTTATTATCCAGCTGTGACTGTACTGGGCATGGGAGATTCCAGTGTAGCCCTGAGCCTTTCTCAGGGTGAGCTTTAAGCACAAAAACAATATCCTGGATTGATGTAGTTCAGTTAGCAAGAACAGTTAACCAGAAGTGGGAAAGAAGTAAAAAAGCAAGGCTAGTACATTTAGAGACTTTCCCAGAACTATGGACTTTGATGGATTAGGTCTTTGTTTTCATTTTGGCTGGTGCTGCTGTCTACATGCTGAGTTTTATGGCATGAATGGTACTTCCATCATGGAGTCAGTTATGCTAAGGTCTGCTGGCCTACTAAGGTCTGGGGCCCTGTTATGTGCCCCACTGTTTCTATGGGCATGGGTCAAATCATGGACTCATGTAGGGGCAAAGGGTTATCTTGTCTTTTAAGCATTAGCAGCTTAACAGAGTTTACTCTCTGTTTTACAAAGATAAGCAGGCAGTTGAGAAAGCAGAATCCGATTGTGAGAGCTAAGAGCAAAAGGAAGAATAGCCCAGCCATGGCCCAGCTAAGCAGAATGGTTAACCAAGGCAGCTAGAGAACAAAGATTGGTACCAGTTGTCACATTTTTGACATTTTAGAATTATTTTTTGAGGGTTATTTTTTACTATGGCTCAATTTTTCCCCCTAATTATCCCTGATTGATTGGCATAGAAGCAACAAGCTTCTTAGTGTCATACACAGACCTCCTTGTCTCATAAAGAAGTGGTCCCACCCTCTGTGATTCTGAACAACCGCCACAGCTAAAGAATCTAACTGGGGGGTTGGGGATTTAGCTCAGTGGTAGAGCGCTTGCCTAGCAAGCGCAAGGCCCTGGGTTCAGTCCTCAGCTCTGAAAAAAAAAAAAAAAGAAAGAAAGAAAGAAAGAAAGAAAAGAAAAGAAACAAGAATCTAACTGAGCTTCCAGATGGGAAGCTAGATGGCTCTGATCTATATCTGCTTGAGCACCGAGTTTCCTGAAGTTTTTGTCCCCCATGACTAGGGCTGAAGCTCCAGCTGTGGTGTCCATGATACCTGCCCCTTTTGTTCGAATCTAAGATGATCTTATAATAAAAAACCCCAGAGCCAGATATCAGGGTGAAAGCTGAAAGATCAGAGAAGCAGAGCAAGCCACAGCCAACCTCACCTTGCCAACTCCTCAGCCAATCCTGTTTCCTCAGACTGAAAGCCTCTGAGTCCTCACCCATTAGGGTCTCAGGTGAACTGCTTTAGTTCCTGTCTCCTCACGCTTTATATACCGTTCTCCGCCCAGCCATGTCACTTCCTGGGATTAAAGGTGTGTGTGCTTCCCAGGACTGGAATTAAAGGCGTGTGCCACCACTGCATGACTCAGTTTCTCGTGTGGCCTTGAACTCAGAGAGATCCAAACTGATCTCTGCCTCCTGAGTGCTGGGATTAAGTGTGTGTGCCACCACTGCCTGACCTCTGTGTCTAACCTAATGGCCGGCTAACTGTCCTCTGATCTTCAGGCAAGTTTATTAGGTTACACAATGTATCACCACATGCCACCACCAACCAGGAAATGAGACTGGGGACAGCTCACAGTACACAGGGAAGCCTGGGACTAGGTGTAGGTGACCCCGGCCTCTTTTTTATTGGAGATGAACACCTGTGGTGTAGTATGCATGAGGACCCAAAGGAGTGGGGTCGCTTCCACTATAAACAATTCAGAAGATGCACACTTGGTTACGCCATTAGTGCAAGTCAGCCAGGTAGTCTCTGGGGCCTGGAAATCCATTTGACCAACATTCTTGGAATTAACCTGCTGTGTAAGGCTATAGGAACCTGCATAGGGGAACTGATTGGGGGGATTTTGGTGACATTAAACAGGCATCCTTTCTCGGGAGGTCCCCCAGGGTGAGCTCAGGTTGGGCCCATTTACCCAACGGCTTATTGTTTGATCGAAACTGTTCAGTTCCAACTCAATATGGGGGCTTGGGGTCCAGGCACAGCCAGCTGTTCTGACCTATGTCCGTTTGAGAGTGGTTAAGGAATGGATATATTCCTTCTAGCATCCTGAACCCTGAGGGGCTGGCTTCCACTGCCTCCAGGATCTTTATCTTTGAGGTTGCCAAAGGAATTCCTGGGAAAATTGGTGTTTTGAGGTTTTCCTTCCTAGAGGGCTCATATTACAGGAGTGCCAGGATGGGTCAGTTTGGGCCAGTGGGCTGAGTCGCTGTCGGTGCGTGTTCCTTTTGGGTAGTGAATTTGTTGCCTGGGTTCTGGACTATTCAAATAGAATCTGACTCCCCAGCTTCTACCAATTTTCCAAAAATGATTTTTGGCTTCCTACCAGGCCCTAACCTGTATGGATATGGGATTTCATTGCCTGTGACCACAGGTACATACTATGAAGGCATCAGTGTGCCCCCCTGGAGGACTCTGTTCGTAACTCCACCAAATGCAATGGTTTCCCCCTGGCTTCTGGCAGTTCAGGAGGCTGGTGGGCAGGCAGGCAGGCATAGTACTGGATAGATCAGAGCCGCTTCTCTTCACTGGTGGACCCATAACCCCAGGGGCATGCTCTTCCCCATCAGTGAGCAAACCATCCTCCAGGAGCCTCTGGATGTAATATTTTGCAGAATTCTACCTGGAAAGTGGGTTGGGTCTCAGGGGACCAAATGACTGTGAACTCCCTGGTTCCGGTTTTTCTCATATCTAAGACCCTGGCTTTAGGGGGTTGGGCCTTTTCCAGGGGGAGACAAATGAGCAAAACAGGACAACCACGTTTATAGGATCTGTGTCAGCCTGTCACTGTTTTCGGTAGCCTTCTTCGGCTGGGTGTACTGAGTCCACGGGGTGACACCAATGACCTTCATTGTTGTTTTGGGTAGGGAGTTTCTCTGCTCATATAAGGTCACCAGGCTGGAACTGGTGGGTAAGTTCAGACACAGGCAAGGGCTCAACCTTGAACCATCTGATGAATATCCCTCTGGTCTGCTGTACGGCCTGTAAGGACTCGAGGAGGGAATGGTTGGTCATTTTTGTCTCGATATGGGGTGCAGCTGGTCTGGTTGGTCCCAGGTCTCCCTGTCTCAAAGGTATATTTTAAAGTTTTTTTTTTTTTAATTGTATTTATCCTCTAATCTGTCCTGAGCTTTGTGGCCGACAGACATAGTGTAGTTTTTAATCAACAGTTAGGGCTTTCGTCAGATTTAGGGAAACTTTGACCATGAAGGCCAGGCCGTTGTCAGACCCCAAATCTAGGAGTAATACCTGAGTCTGAGCAACTCAGCAGTTTTAGTTTCTCCCAGATGGGTGGCCTGGTGAAGTTTGGCGACCATCTGTCTTCTGATAATGGCAAGAGCGACCATCCATTTGCCTCCCGTCTGGCATCCTTTCTGTTTGTATACTTGGTTTCGTTGTGTAGGTTGGATTCTGGAGCAATCCGGGTTCGGGCGGTGTTGCCCACGTCTGGAGAGGGCCCACGGGTTCTAGGGCTGCCCTCGGATGGCCAAGTCAGCTGTCCTGCCCCTTGATATTTTTTTCTGGCTGAAGTTAAGAAGCCACCCGGTGCGTAATCACGGAGTTACACCCTGCCTTGCCCCATCTGGCTGGCAAAGTCCGATAACACTAACTGAGCTGCTGCCTTGAAGGCGGGTGCTCTGTTGGGTTATCATCTGGCAGTAGGCTGGCTGACTGGCTGGTTGGATGGTTGAAGTTTTACGGAATCAGATAGGGGCTGCTCCAGGAGAACTGCCTGGCTACTATTTGGCTCAGCATTTAGGAGGCCTGGCTACTTTTGCAGAGGACCCAGATGCAATTCCCAGCCCCACTTCCTTCCTTCCTTTTTTCAATTAATTTTAGAATTATTTATTTTATGTGTATAGGTGTTCTGCCTGAATGTATACCTGTGCACCAAGTGCATGCCTGCTGTATACCTGTGCACCATGTGTATACCTCCTGTATACCTGTGCACCAAGTCCTTGCCTGCTGTATACCTGTGCACCAAGTGCATGCCTGGTGCCAGCAAGTTCAAGAGTGTGTTGGATCCCCTGGGACTGGAGTTAGAGATGGTAGTTAGCCGCCGTGTGTGTTCTGGGAACCAAACTGGGGTTCTCTGTAAGAACAACAAGTGCTCTTAACTGCTGAACCACCTCTTCAGCTCACTCTTTTTTTTCTTAATAGCATCAGACCTAGTAACAGTAGCAAAAATATTTACCGATTTACTTGGAGACTCTTGTTGAGTCCATTGACATCCTGACCCAGAACACTTATTCTTCATTATCAGCCATGTAAATATCCTCAGACTAATCCTATTCACCGCTGAGTTATACACTGGGAACACAGTCCAACAAGAGAAAGAAAAGAGTCCTTTTCCAAAACATCTGAGTGCTTTCAGAGAAACACCTAACTTTGAAGGGTCACCCTCTGATCTCTTTTATGGTCTCAGGGGACTCGAGGTTCTCTTTAGAACACAGTGGGTGCATTCTGTAAAATACATCTCAAAAGGACTCATCATGGAGGTCTGGTATCAACTCCTTGGTCTGATATAGGAAATGTGCTGTAGCCTAAGACTATACACACGGGGCAGAAGAAAGTTCCCTGAGGCAAGTGGACCCCAAATAGGAAAGAAAGGAAACAAGGTAGAGAAAGTAACTTCATTGTCTCCTCACAAGGAAGAGGAGTTCTTATCTTACCACCAGACAAAGAGGAAGAAATCCAGCTGTAGCCAGAAACACCAAAAGATGTCCGTTGAATCCCCCCTGGCCACCCCCAGCTTCACCACCCTGCGGTGGCCACGGCTGTGGGGCGCTGTTCCACCCTGTGTTAGAGTAGAGCGCGTGACATTTTGGCATACTAGAACCGGTTACTCCCAAGATGGAAGCGTTCTTCAGGAGACAAAGGGCAGATCCCTGCAACTGAGTGGTCCTGCTCGGTGAGGGGCCCGTGGACAGCGAGGGGGCTGTCTCCACTTACCGTCTTTAAGGGACCCACAGTAACTTTGGCAGGGAAATTCTCCACCAGGTGCCATGGTTTCTAAGAGGTTGTCTCAGGGTGACCGTCGCTGTGATGAGATACCGTAACTAAAAGCAGCTTGAAGAGGAAAGGGTCTGTTCGGCTTACACTTCCTCATCACAGCCCATCAAGGTGTCAAAGGCAGTGAGGTCAGGAACTCAAAACCTGCCAGGAACCTGGAGGCAAGAGCCAAGAAGGCCATGGAAGAATGCTGCTTGCTGCCTTTTTGGCTTGGTGGCCCTGCTTCCTCGAACACCCTGGGCCGCAAACCCAGGGGTGACCCCACCCACAATGGGCTGAGCTCCCCCACGTTGATCACTAATTAAGAGAATGCCCTGCAGGCTTTCCTACAGCCCTGTCTTATGGAGGCACTTTCTCAACTGAGACTCCCTTCTCTCAGATGACTCCAGCCCGCGTCACGTGGACATAAAACTAGCCAGCACAGGGGTCCACCTGGCACGTGGTCAGGAAGGAGTTTCTGGATGAGAGGGAAAACTCTCAAAACACATCCAATGTCAAGTCAGCCAGTGGGGGGGGGCATGAGGCAATGGAGGCCCTACTTGCTGGTGTCGCTCAAGGGGAAAGGAGTCTGAGGTGGGGTGGGGGGTGCCAGGTGAGGAAAGAAAAGAGGGGGACAAGCTCCCGGGGGGGTCCACACCCCAAACAGTGAGGAGAAAAGGCTGACAATGCGGACAGCACAGGCTTCTGTTTGGAGAAGAGGCTGCAGGGGGCCTCCAGCCTGGGCACAGCAGTCTGCCCTCTGTACCCAGGGAGGGCAGGAAAAGGGGAAGAGGACGAGGGCCTGAAGATTTCCCCTTTCAGGACCTGCAGTTGGTCATAGCGTAGCTAAGGGTAGTCAGGAGGCGGGGTGTGCGGTGGGCTACAGAGTGTTTGGTGACCTGTAAGCACTTCTTGTGGCCAGTCCTCACGGTATGGGGTTGGGGTGGGGCAAAGATCCAGCAGAACATGTTACTTTCATCAGACTTCTTGGACGGACATTTGCCTGACACAAGAACCCTAGCTACAAGGGAATTTGGTAAACAGAGTTTTTCCTGCCATAGACGTTGTACAGGACGGAACCAAACAACAGCCATCTTGGAGAGTTCAGCTGTGACCGCTTGAAAAAGAGCAACCTAGCTGATTTTGTGTGGACTGTTTCCATCCTTTCATAGATGGGCAGGGAGGGTCATGAGACCCTCACCTGTGTGTCCAGTAGTGCTGCCTTGGGGAGGGGCTAGATATATAGGATTGGAAAAAACAGTGGAGAGGCCTCCGTCCTACAACTGTGGGAAAGCCATCACTTCCGCCCCCAGGAAGGCTTTGTGGTTTGGCCTTTCCAGTAGGGAAGCACCCATACTCCAGTAAGCAAGCCCTTCATCTGAAAGGAAGCCAATAAACCCATTGGCTCCCCAGGGTGAGCTTTGGTGGGTTTGTGTCTTGGTTTGTCGTTCACTGGGGTCACAGGAGGATCAGTAGGCGTTGCTTACATCTCCCCCGGAGAAAGAACTTTAGTTTACACAAGGATAGAGAGATCACATAGGAAAAGGCTGTGTCATAGCTACTAAAATACACCAGTGCACTTTCAAGTTGAAAGTTCCCGTGTCTCCCTACCGTGTCCTTTCTACTGAACTATTTTGAGAGCGTCTAAATAGCCCATAACCACAATTTACATTCGGAGGGCAAGAGAGATTTGAAAAAAAAAAATTGCTTTTGATGTTGACGGGGAATGTGGCTGATCCGTTCTCCAGTGTGCTGCAGACTTGTTCTCAGTCAGCATGGTAGCCTGGTGGGCAGGCTAGCCTGGTGTCCACCCATCCTTTCACTAGGTCCAGGCCAGCACTCGCTAACGGAAAGAACCCAGCTAGGTGTCAAAACATCACCCAGCCACCTGCTGTTGCCACAGAGCATCCTGTGGCTGATTCTGGGGCTGCTTGCCCAATGGTCTACTTTGCTGTGACTTCAGCCCTTAGCTGTCATATTTCCTCGGCCATTCAAGGAGGTGCTTATTTCGTTGTTTTTGTTTTGTTTTGTTTTGTTTTGTTTTGTTTTGTTTTTTTTGTTGTTTTTTTTTTTGTGTGTGTGTGTGTTTTAAACAAGGCATGCCTATTTAATATGTATTTGGAGTATTTTAATTGCAATTTTCTCTCCTTGGAGTAACGGAAAGTTTTCTTTTGGTTGCACTCATTTTAAGTATAAATAAAACCTCTATTTACAAACTTTTTTTTTTTTAACAGAAAAGGAATTATACAAGGCCAACGAGACAGCTGAGCAGGTAAAGGTGCATGCTGAGCAAACCTGGACACCTGAGTTTAATCTCTAGAGCCCACATAAAGGGGGAGAGAAAGAACATGAAGGGATGATTCAGTGATGAAAAGTGTTCACTGCCCTTCCAGAGGATCAAGGTTCGATTCCCACAACCCTCAATAACATCAGTCCCCAGGAATCTGATGCCCTGTCCTCGCTTCCTCGGGCACTGTATGCATGTGTGCAAAGTCCTACACGCAGACCAAACACCTACACACATAAAATGAAAATTTAAAAAAAAAAAGGGAGGATGGCATGTAAAACGGAAAAACTAAAATAAAATCTTGAAAACTAAAAAAATAAAAAAAATTAAAAAGGGAAAAAATTAAAGATGGAGAGAACCAACTCTACAAAGTTGTCCTCTGACCTCCACATGTATAATGAGACACACGTGTGCCCCCCCCACACACACACAAATAATAAAAATCTTTTGAAAGAAAAAGGATTATACTGTACTCATGGAAACACAGACCACCTTCTTTTTTTTCCTGTGATCTCCAGGCAAACTTTATTTATTAAAGCATGAATAAAATATCACCACATTTCAACACAAATAAAATATCACCACATTTCCCCTTTTTTGGCTAATAAAAATAAAAAATAAAAAGTTATAATATAACCCAAGGTTTCTCTGCATGTTGGGGCATCTTCAGCCTACAGGCTTAGCATATCTGACAGATTCATTTGTGAAGCAGGATGTACGCACGGCCTACAGCTTGACCTCACATTCAGTGCAAGTATTCCATGTACCAGATAAACTTGAATTCCACCAGTGTCCTGTCATGATTCAGGGTTTTAAATTCTGGAAATTGCTGGTGTTTTTGGAATTCAGCTTCCCATTCTTCTTGGCTTGTGGGTGGCTTCATCTCTTTTATTAAATGCCAGTCTACCATTGAGAGGTTAAACTCCATCAGCCTAGTTACTCCTCCCAGAATAACTGTGATCCTTGCCAAGACAAATGTGGTTGCAGCTTTGGCAACAGGTGTCCTCTGAGGCCAGGACAGTATGGCACCATCGCTGAAGTGGCTTTGCAATCCAGAAAAGGTACAGTGTCCCTTCCTTTAAAGGCAACTGAACAGGTAGCGGACCGATGGCTCCTGGTGTGCAGTGGAACAGTAGCTGACACAGTTATTCTAGGAGGAGAATTTAAAACCCTGTTTGTCCATTTTGGATGGCATACTGTCAGCAGTCAATGCGAGGGCATTTTGTTGCCCAGTGGCTAACTTTTGCCACAGTGAAAGTTACCTCCATATGCATTTTCTTCAATGCCCATATCTCCTCTGAAGTAGATTGGTTCTGCCAGGAGCAGGCATGTCAAGTCTGTCGACTGTGTAGAACAGTAGAAGTCCGAGGGAATTTCAAAACAGCTACCTAGTGTAGTGGCAGTCCAAGATGGGAATCCAGAGAGAGCCCACTACCCACCAGGAGAAAAAGAAAGCCAAAAAGACTCCGGCTTCATGTAGCTCCAGCCGAGTGCAGGTCCAGCCATGTGCAGCTTCGGCCAAGCTGGAGCCTTTATATGCCTTTTCTGCTCTGTTCTCTCATTGGTTCTCTCCAGACCACCTTCTTATGAGACACATATAGCTTGGAGTGCCTTTAAAAGGAACATGTGAAAACGTGCTAATTAAAAGTTTGTGGATAGGCCAGGCAGCGGTAGCACACTCCTCTAATCCCAGCATTCAGGAAATAGAGGCAGGCAGATCTCTGAGTTCCAGGACAGCCAGAACTACACAGAGAAACCCTGTCTTGAAAAAGAAGAAAGAAGCCAGGTGGTGGTGGCTCATGCCTTTAATCTCAGCACTCGGGAGGCAGAGCCAGGCAGATCTCTGTGAGTTCGAGGCCAGCCTGGTCTACAGAGCGAGATCCAGGACAGGCACCAAAACTACACAGAGAAACCCTGTCTCGAAAAACCGAGAAAAAAAAAAAAAAAGTAAAGGAAAGAACGGAACCGAAAGCAGGTAGCACATGTTTTGAACCTAGCACTGGGGAAGTGACTCAGCGCTATCAGTAACTTGACTCGAAAAGGCCCCAGTGCCCCTTTTGGTGCTACCATGTGAGCTTTGGTTCTTTGCCAGAGCAGCAAGTGCTCTTGATGGATCACACCACGTAGGTATCTGGTGTTTTAGCTGGTGGGGTGTGGTCCAAGTGCATTGGGGGTGTGAAATAACCACAGGGCTGGAACCGGTGCAGGATTGTACTGTTGGCTGGTTTGCTCTTTTGGGGGGGCCCCCACCCAGCTCCCAGATAAATCACATATGGAGGCTTATTCTTAATTATAAATACCTGGCCTTAGTTTGGCTTGTTTCTTGCCAGCTTTTCTTTCTTTCTTTCTTTCTTTTTTTTTTTTAAGATTTATTTATTATGTATACAGTGTTGTGCCTGCATGTATGCCTGCAGGCCAGAAGAGGGCACCAGATCTCATTACAGATGGTTGTGAGCCACCATGTGGTTGCTGGGAATTGAACTCAGGACCTCTGGAAGAACAGTCAGTGCTCTTAACCTCTGAGCCATCTCTCCAGCTCATCTTGCCAGCTTTTCTTAACTTTAAATTATTCCAACTATTTTTTGCCTCTGGGATTTTACCTTTCTCTATTTCTGTATACCTTTTCTTTTCTTCTTACTCCATGTCTGTCTGTGTGGCTGTGTGGCTGTGTGGCTGGGTGGCTGGGTGGCTGGGTGGCTGGCCACTGAAGTCCTCCTCCCCTTGTTCTCTTGCTCTTTCTTTCTTTTCCTCCCAGATTTCTCCGTCTATTAATTCTCTCTGCCTGCCAGCCCCGCCTATCCTTTCTCCCACCTCGATATTGGACGTTCAGCCTCTTTATTAGACCATCGGGTGTTTTAGACAGGCACAGTAAGACAGCGTCACAGAGTTAAACAGATGCAACATAAAGGAATGCAGCACAGGGCTGGAGAGATGGCTCAGTGGTTGGGAGCAGTGGCTGCTCTTCTGGTAGACCCGGGTTCAATTCCCAGCACCCACATGGCAGTTCATAACTGTCCCATTTCCAAGGGAAAAAAGACTATTGGGCTGTCTCTCTCCAGTTTACAAAAAAAAGAAAAAAAAAAGAATGCAACACAGCTTTGCGTCATTAAGCAAATGTTCCAGAGCATAAACAAATGTAACACACCTTCAAATAATATTCCATTACAGGATTTGACTTGGGACTTTAATGACCTGCTGAGTATTAGTCATCCCACGCTGCTATGAGTGTAGTGCACACCCTTGGGACGCCAGAGCTTTTAGACTCCACGTGTACCAAAAGACAGATGGGCAGCTCCAGACATCGATGCCACTGGGCTCAGGTCAGAGCTCTCAAACTCCGCTGTTTGTTCTCAGTTGATGGTCTCGGTGCCCAGCCACCGTGGGCACGGCTACCTTTCCCACATGCTTCTTAGCCTCAGCTGAGCCTCTGGATGCCTGGACCCTGCAACTTGTCAGCACCAGGCCCTCATGTCCTCCACAACCGCCTTCCTGGTCTTCCTTCAGCCAGAGGCTGGGACAGGTCAAGCTGAGGCACTGTGACCTGTGATTGTCCCCTGGCCTCATGCCCCTGCAGTAGGTCAGAGTTTGGTCTGTTTAAGATTTATTATGTTTTAAATTGTGTGTGTGTGTGGGTGGGTGGGTGTGTTTAGTTCTGAGTTTATGTGTACCATGTGCATGCAAAAGCCCACAGAGGCCAGAAGAAGGCATCAAAGGCTCGGAAACTGAGGTTCCAGGTGGCTATGTGCCTCCTAATGTGAGTTCTGGGATTTGTACACAGGCCTTTTGCAAGAGCAATAAGTGTTCTTAACCACTGAGTCATCCCACCAGCAGCCTGGTTTTTAAAGATGTGATTATTTAGTCATCCCACCAGCAGCCTGGTTTTTAAAGATGTGATTATTTATTTTATGTGTGTTTTCCCTGAATGTATATCTGTGTACCACATTTGTGCCTGGTGCCCCAGGATGCTAGAAGGGGTAGTTGGATCCTCTAGAATTGGAGCCACACAAATGTGAGCCACCATGTGGGTGCTGGAAATTGAACCTAGGTCCTCTGGAAGAGTAGCTGGGGCTCTTTAACCACTGATCTATCTCTTCAGCCCCAGATCAGCTTTTAAAAGTTGGTCCTGGTGACTGGCCCCTGGGTCACAGGAAGTGATTAAAATTGGATTTCTTCTCTCTGCTTGTCTGTGGGAATCATATCTCAGCAAAATCTGCAAGGGGGTTAGAGAATTGTAAGGACTGTGGCTTGTGCTGGAATGGGCTGCCTGCCTGTCTCCTGTCTGGCTTTTCTTTAGAAGTAGCTTTCTTTACCCTTCTGTGCTCAGCATCTCTCTGCCTCTCTCTATCTCTCTCTGTCTCTGTCTCTCTTTCTCTGCCTCTCTCTCTGCCTCTCTCTCTCTCTCTCTCTCTCTCTCTCTCTCTCTCTCTCTCTCTGTCTTGAGCGAGTGCACACACACACACACACACACACACACACACACACACACATTGAATCTGGACACAATGGCATAAGTTTTTAATTCCAGCACTGAGGAGCCTCCTCCTTTGTGGCCATGTCCCCTCCACCAAGGTCAAATGTATCCCCTCAAACTAGAGGCCAAAATCAGTCTTCTCTCCCTTAAACTGCATGTTGTTAAGTTGGTCACAGCGATGAGAAAATTAACTACTACCAAAAATGGGTATCAAGAAGTGAACCTGTTGACATGATCGACCTCACCATGTGCTTCTTAAGCATTTAGAGCTGCTTCCTGGAAGGAATGTGAGAAAGTTGCGAACTGAGCTTGAAAACCCCCAGAACTCTGTATGTGGAGTGTTGTGGGAATTCTGCCATTCGGTCCACTAGCCAAATAGTAAAGGGGGGCCTGGCCAAATGGAGGGAGTCTTCATTAGAAAGTACGTGACCTGAAAACAGGGATAAAAATCCGCTCGGACACGCTGTCTTGGACTGTGGAGGGACTTGCTGAAGCCGTGGAGAAAGTGACACTTGGTGACCTTCTCCACCGCCCTTTGGGGATGAGCAAAGGGAGCAGCTGATAGCTGTGCCCCCAGCTCTCAGCAGGACAATGGCTGCATGGCGGGACTCTTCTTTCTGACCTGTAATTGTGCGTGGATTTTGTCCATCAACAAAGGCGACACATTTTCCCCAAGCCTCCCTCTATAGTAGAGTTTAATGGGTTGTTCTTGCAGGCGTCTAGAAGGTCGGAATGCTGAGAGGGAGGTGAACACCACGAGGCTTCAGAAGGGCACAGGAAGGGCTTGGGATGCCTCTCAGTGGTAGAGCACTGACCTCCACGCGCAGGGCTCTGTGTTCAACCTCATACTGCAAAAGCAGAAACTGGCAGAGAGGAACGGGGATTCTATTGGGAAGGGTGTTAGAGGCAAAGAATGTGGCTGCCTTCTGCCTGTGTCCTGAGAACTTGTGTGAGGCTGAATTAAAAAGCGATGGATTAATGTCTTTGGTCTGGGAAATTTTAAGACAGCATTCAGTGTGTGTCATGGCTGCTGCTCACTGCTTTTGTCCAGATCTTCAGTGAAAAAGAGCAAAAATAGATTAAAAGCTGTGAAGATTGGTAAAGAAACGTGTGTGTACTTAATGTTATGGAAAACAGGAAAAGAGCCCTAAAGAAATACCAATTCGTTAAAGGCTCTAATGTGTAAGGATATAGACCCATAGGAACAGCCTATGTATACAGAAGCCAGAGCCACCTCTGGTCCCGGGTGGCCAGGCTGCATCCTACTTGGCAACCTCATCTATATAGTACCGGTTTCATGGGCATGAAAGGTATAAGTGTTAGGATGCCATGGAGATTTATATGAAGAGTTTAGGCGGCTCTGAGACCAAGTGATATGTGGTCGGGTCCTGAGAGGTCATTACATGAAGCTGTGAAGGCAAAACCCTGAGTGGAAATGTAGCCCTGGAAGGCTGAAGAGGCCAGAATCATAGGAGGTCTAAGGACAGTTGCAGACACAGAGAGAAACGCCCCAAGAGAGGGGCTGCCTGTGCTGCAGAAGGCAGAGCCAGAGCCCCTTGCAGCCCAGATGATGTCATCAGGAGCTGCAGGTGGACATGGGACTTCAGGGTTTGGCATTTTCTTTGTCTGGCTTGGTCTTGCTTTGGTCTGAACATTTCTTGCTGTGCCCCCAAATCCTTCCTTTAAAATGGAGAGGTTTAGGGCTGGAGAGATGGCTCAGAGGTTAAGAGCACTGTCTGTTCTTCCAGAGGTCCTGAGTTCAATTCCCAGCAACCACATGGTGGCTCACAACCATCTGTAATGAGATCTGATGCCCTCTTCTGGCATATAGCAGACTTGCAGAAAGAACACTGTTTACATAATAAATAAAAATAAATCTTTTTAAAAAATGGAGAGGTTTATTCCGTGCCATTGTGTGTTGGAACTATATAACTTTTGACTTTATAGGAGCTCACAGTGAAGAGATTGCTTTGAGTTTCAGAAGAGATTAAAATTTGGAATTTTAAAGTTTTGGAACTATTAAAAGACTGGAGATTTTTTTAAACCAAACAGAACTTGTTTTTGAATTATGAGATGGCTATGAGCCTATGAAAACGGGAGTGGAAAGTAATGGCCTAAAAGTGACATGTTTGGCCGGGCAGTGGTGGCGCATGCCTTTAATCCCAGCTCCCAGGATCTCTGTGAGTTCGAGGCCAGCCTGGTCTACAGAGTGAGCACCAGTACATCCAGAACTACACAGAGAACTCTGTCTTGGAAAAACCAAAAAAAAAAAAATGACATGTTTGGAAATCAAGTTGATGAGTGGTGAATTTGTGACTGTTTATATTGTCAACTGGTTCTAGAATCACCCTGGAGACAAATCTCTGGGCATGTCTGTGAGGGATTTTCTAGATTACGTTAATTGAGGTGGGAAGATGTAGTTTTTTGGTTTTGGGTTTTTTTTTTTTTAACTCTTTGGGGGCCTGCCACCCAGCTCCCAAATAAATATACGGAGACTTGTTCTTAATTATGAATGCCCAGTCTTAGCTTGGCTTGTTTCTAGCCAGCTTTTCTTTCTTTTTTGTTTTGTTTTGTTTTTTCAAGGCAGGCTTTCTCTGTGTAACAGTCCTGGCTGTCCTGGAACTCACTCTGTGGAGAAAACTAATAATGCAAACAACTGCTGTATATCAGATAATATTCTAGGTGAAGGGGATACTCCAGTGAGCCAAACAGGAGAATTCCTTCGATAATTGGAAGAGTCAGATTACAGCCAAGGTAAGAATTATGCTCAGTTTTGAAAACTATTGTCTTTCTAAAAAAGTGGATGCTTATAAACCACCCCGAGTCTAATACTTTTAAATATAAACCCTAACTTTGCTATGTTAATATGACTAAAACAGCTCATACTCAGCCATTGCTGTTTAGAAACATTTTCCACTCTTCCCCTTTCAATGTTCTATTTTATTCCATTTTTGTTTTTGAGAAAATTAATTGACATGTGTAACCATAAATATTTATGGGGTAGAGTGTGGCACACTGATGGTCAGATGGGTTAATTGTCGTATCCATTACTAAAAACACTGTCACTGGTATTGGGAACATGCAAAATCCTCTCTACTGATTAATTTGTAATGTTTGAGTAATTCTTGTCAACACTATTGGAAGGAATTCATCCATTACCCATATTATTTCCAAATTCCCCCTCCCGTCTCCCTTCCCAGGCTCTGAAAACTACTATTCTTTTCTGCTTTTTAAGTTTTCAAGATGGAATTTTATTATATAGCCCAGGCTGGCCCCAAACTTCTGACCTCCCTGCTCAGCCTCCCAGGCACTGAAATTACAGGCATGTCCTCCTCTCGGTGCCTTCCCCCATCCTCCTCTTCTCCCTCCTGTGGCTCCTCCCTCCTCTTCTTCTAGACAATGTCTCACTGTAGCCCAGGCTGGCCTTAAATCACCGTAATCCTTCTGCCTCAGCCTCCCAAGTGTTAGGATTATAGGTATGAGCCAGCACACCTCACCTCTATTCTCTACTTCTGTAAGCTCTTTTTAAGGTTCCACATTTAAGTGAGAACATATAATGTTTGTTTTTCTATGTCTGGTTTATCTCATTTAACATAACATCTTCCAGTTCCCCCCATGTATCTGCAAATGACAGACTGTTCTTTTTTTTTCTTTTTCTTGAAAATGTTTTCATAATATATATATATATAAACACTATATTATGGTCTCTCTACACAGCCCTGACTGTCCTGGTACTCACTATGTAGACCAAGATGGCCTAGAACTAACAGAGACCCACCTTCTTCTGTCTCTAGAGTTCTGGGATTAAAAATGTGTGCCACCACACCCAGCTCATACAATATGCTTTTCTCACGTTTTTCCCCTCCCTGATACTTTCATTATTTTTATGACTAAATATTATGCACTAAATTTCCCACTAGCTTTTCATCAGATGATAGATCTGTAGTTTAATTCAGTATCGTGGCTACGGTGAACAGTGCTACAACCACCATGGAATGCAGATGTCCACACAGCACCTTCACTGCCTTTTCATGTAAATCAAGTAGGGGGATTTTTGGGTCATATTCTAGTTAATAGTTTAAAATATTGTGGCTGGAGAGATGGCTCAGAGGTTAAGAGCACTGACTGCTCTCCCAGAGATCCTGAGTTCAATTCCCAGCACCCACATGGCATCTCACAACCATCTATAATGAGATCTGGTGCCCTCTTCTGGCCTGCAGGGACACATGCAGGCAAAACACTGTCTATGTAATAAATAAACAAATCTTTTTAAAAAAAGTTTAAAATATTTTGTAAAGTGGCTAAGTATGAATTACACTTATGACAGAATGAAACATTATAATCACTTGTCCATGTGCCTTAACTTTGAGAGTGAGTGTGAGTGTGTGTGTGTGTGTGTGTGTGGCCTGTATGTATGGTATGTATGTGCACCACACGAGTGCCTGGTGCCTTTGGAGGTCAGAAGACCTTAAAATAACCAATACGTTATTTTATTTTATTATTTTATTTATTTATTTATTTATTGGAGCTGAGGACTGAACCCAGGGCCTTGCACTTGCTAGGCAAACGCTCTACCACTGAGCTAAATCCCCAACCCCCAATAAGTTATTTTAAGAGTTGGTTTTTTTGTTGTTTTTGTTTTTTGAAGGACTCTTTGCAGACAATCTTAACTTCCTTTAGTATCACATCAGGGAGCCCTGGTTGTTCCTTTCCTGGTTCTGTTATGTAATGTATTTGTGCAAACACTGTTTTTACACAGTGTCTGTTTCACATACCCTTGAGCCTCTTACTCAATGTTTTTGGCAGGCAGTGGTAACTGTTGCTAGGTCGATTCTTGCATTAGGACTGGAAAGTACAGGTAAAGCATAATGAATTTCCGTGTCTGAAATCTGAGATGCCCTGAAATCCAGAACATTCTGGCACTAAGTTGTCAAAATTGAAAAACTCTACAGATGGGGACTGGGTGGTTAAGAGCTCTGGCTGCTCTTGTGGAGGATGCAGGTTTGATTTCCAACACCCACATGGCCACTTATAGCCAGCTGTAACTCCTGGTTTCTGGAGCTCTAATGCCCCCTTCTGGCCTCTGCTGGCACCACAGACATGCATACAAGCAAACGTCCACACACATAAAAATGGATGTTTTCTTAAAAAGGAAAAAAAAAAGCCACAGATAACACTTTGTGAGGAATTTCCGTCAAAATGCAGATGCAGTCAGTCATGGTGACATACATCTTTGATCCCATTACTTGGGGAAAGGTAGTCAGAACTCTGCATTTGAGGCCAGCCTGGCCTACAAGGGAGTCCCAAACCAGCCTCTGATGGACTGAACCTTGAACAGCCGGACAAAGGCATATATTTATTGATTGTTGAACAGAGTAGTTTTTTGGTTAAAAAAAAAAAAAAAAGTTCCTCACACTGAGTCCCTGATCTAATCTGTACAGTTTTCTGAAGGAAAGCATCACACACACACACACACACACACACACACACACACACACACACCCCACACCCCTACTTTAGTCTTTTTACTGTGAATTGTTTGCAGTACCCAGTAACCCAAGAGATTCAGGAGTGCCAGAAGCATCTTGTGACCAAAGTCAGGCAAAGGCTGTAGAGCTGCTTCAGAAAACCACTCTGTTAATCACAAAAAACAATCACTGATTTCTACCACGATTTCATCGAGGTTAAAGAAAACAATTGTTCTAATGTTTACCCCAGATACAGTGGCCCTGCTAGGCTCTTACACACCAGCCAGGACTATATGGTGAGGTCCTGTCTCAACAAACAAACAAGGAAAATCAAAACAAAACAAAACAAAACAAACCCAAGGGGCTAGAAAGGGTATGGACTTCCCTTGAGGAGCACCCAAATCCCATTCCCAGCACTCACGTGGAGAGGCTCACAGCTGCCAGTAATTCCAACTCTAGGACATCTGTTGTTTTAAAAAAAAAAAAATGTTAATCGATGCTGGTTACCGTTTGAGAAAGATTATGAGCCATGACAAAACCCAGTATCAGAGCTTTATTAGGAGGAAGGTGTGGGGGGGAACGGGACAAAAGAACCAGGCCTGAGGAAGAAGCCTGTGCATGTGAGAGAGCAGAGAGAGAGATAGAGAGAGTTTTTTGTGCATGTGAGAGTGCAGACACATGCATGCAGATAGAGGGAGGGAGGGAGGGGGAGGTATGGTGGGGGAAGAGAGAGCAGAGGGGAGAGAGGAGGAGTCTGTGTCCAGCTTTTTAAGAATTCCCGTGCGCATGTGCAGGTGGGAATGGGGACTTTTGTTTAAATGCCTGACCTTGGGAAAAGGACTTTCTTAGGGGATCAGACATTCCATTATGGAATATTGTGGTTTCTTGCATGGCTTAGTTTGTCCAAATAGCTAAAGCTTAAAGTGAGCAAAGACGAAGTGAGATAAATAGTGTGAACCTGAGTAGACCTTAGGAATTTATAAATCTTGATTATCAAGTATACCTTATTTATCAAGTATATATAACTTCTCTAAATTTTCTGGCAGCTTGGCATTGATTTGTATGGGAGTAGGTAGAATTATCACGCTATGTGGTTCCACAGTGGCGGGGATTTTTTTTCCCAAATAACTTTTTTTTTTTTTTGGTTTTTGAGACAAGGTTTCTCTGTGTAGTTTTGGTGCCTGTCCTGGATCTCGCTCTGTAGACCAGGCTGGCCTTGAACTCAGAGATCCGCCAGGCTCTGCCTCCCGAGTGATGGGATTAAAGACGTGTGCCATCACCGCCCAGCTCAAAGAATTGTTTTAAGAGGCTGCTGTTAGGGTTCCGCCACTCGGCCGCACATGCGCAATTCAGCAGCTAAGCAAGGGGTCTTACGTCATTAGTGCGCTACATGATCACGCATGCGTGGTATAGCTCTGTAAGCCCACCTAAGCATGTTCACAGAATTCCTTAAAAAGCCAGACACAGACTTCTCCTCTCTCTCTGTTCTCTCCCTCACCCCCCACTATCTCTCTCTGCTCGCTGTATGTGCTTCTTCCCCAGGCCTGGTTCTTTTGTGCCCTTCCTCCTAATAAAGCTCTGATACTGAGTTTTGTCATGGCTTGTCATTTTTAAACTTGTTACAGGGACCTATGCTTTGGGGCACCTGAGCTGATATATGCAGACACACACATAGGCACACATATACACATAATTTAAATAAATAAATAAAAATGGGGTGAATGGGCCTTGGAGTTGGCACAGACCACACCCAGACACCAAATTCTCAGCAGAAAGAATATTTATCTATTAAGCAAGATAGACAGGGTGGCTGAACCTGAATTGGGCAGAAACAGCAGGACGTGGCTCAGCAGCAGTGATTTTTTTTTTTTTTTTTGAAAAAAAGAGGAAATCCAGGCTAGAACAGGTTGGTAGGTTTTGATTGGGCATGTTAATTAGGGTAGCCAAATGAGGGGCCTTGATTGGGCATGCTAATTTGGTAGCCAAATGGGGGATTTTGATGCTGGACCTTGATGTTTTGATAGCTGGACCTCAGAAATGAGTCAGGCATGAGGAAATGGCCAAACAGGATTCTAGTGGTTTAGCCCAAGAGGGAACGGCAGGACCTGCCCTCAGCATGTAAGGGCCTGTTAGAGCCCTTTACAGGGTGCTGGGGAAATAGCTCAGCGGTTGAGAACACACACCGGAGTTCCGTTTCCAGCACCCACATCACATAGCTCACAACCACCTGCGATTCCATCTCCAGGAGATCTCATGCTTCTTCCAGCCTCCTTGGGTACCAGCACAGATGAGCACATACCCACACACATACACACAATTAAAAATACTAAAAGACATTCTAAACAAAGCCCAAAATATCTTCAAAGAGTAAGAAAACAAAACATAGGTGCAGAAATATGTTGTAGAAAATTACCTCGAGACATGTAAATAAAACATACGTAATACATAGTGAATTTCATGTTTCAGCTCCAATCTCATGCCCAAAATATCCCATTATATATTTTCAAACATTTCAACATCTGAAATTGGTAATACATCTATTCCCAAGCATTTCAGATAAGGGACACTCAGCTCATACATTACCGTTTTGCCTGTAATTGCCTGTAAATACACCTTTAGTCTAACTTCAAAAGTCTCCATAGTCTATCACAGTCTCAACAATGTTGAGAAGTTCAAAGTCTCTTCTGAGATTCATGCAATCTCTTAACTTTGTAATCCCCTTATGAAATCAAAATCAAAAAACAGATCACATACTTCCAACATATAATGGCACAGGATATACATTACTATTCCAAAACATAGGGAAGGGAGCATAGTAAGGAAATGTGGACCAAAGCAAGACCGAAAACCTGCTGGGCAAACTCCAAACTCTGCATCTCCGTATCTGATGTCAAAATGCTCTTCAGATCTCCAACTCTGTTTAGCTTTGTTGACTGCAACACACTTCTTTCTCTTAGGCTGGTTCCACTGCCTGTTAGCAGCTCTCCTTGGCAGGTGTCCCATGGCTCTGGCATCTCTAACATCTTGGGATCTCCAAGGCAATCCAGACTTCAACTTCACAGCTTCATGCAATGCCCTCTCTACTAGGCCTCCACTCAGGAACACCCCTGATACATGCCTAGGCTCAGAAGCTTTCTTTAGGCATGGAGGCAAATTCCATAATACGTTTCTTCCATTCTTAACTAAAGCCAGCATCACATGGCCCGAAGCTGCCAAGTTCTGCTGCTTACTGGGGCTGGAATATGCCTCCTCTTTCAATGACATCTTCACCAGCTTTTTGTCCTTCACTGCCTAAGCTTGGCTGTCCTGAAACTTGCTCTGTAGATCAGAGCTGGCCTCAAACTCAGAGATCTACCTGCCCCTGCCTTCCTGGTACTGAGATTAAAGATGTGACCCAGGCTCTAAGCTTTTCTTTAGTTCCTTTTCACAAGCTGGAAACTTAGCTGGGTGGGATCTTGCACTGAGGTCACCACTCCCTGCATTCCATTTTTTGTTTGTTTGGTTTTCAAGACAGGGTTTCTCTGTGTAGTTTTGGTGCCTGTGCTGGATCTCACTCTGTAGACCAGGCTGGCCTCGAACTCACAGAGATCCACCTGGCTCTGCCTCCCAAGTGCTGGGATTAAAGGTGTGTGACACCACGACCCAGCTTGCCTGTATTCCATTTCTTAATACTCCATGCTCTTTTTCTCCTCAAAATTTACATTTTGTAATTTGCCCTGCTCAGCATGCTCCTTTTCATTATAAATCTTTATAAACATGAACACTAGTAACCATATGACAGAGTCTACACTTGGCTATTTTGAGATTTCTTCCAGCAACAGAATTAATCCAAAACTCTTCACTTTAGTCTCAGGCGGACTCTTCAGACGAGGGCAAAAGGCAGCCACTTTCTTCACCAAAATATCACAAGAACGATCTCTAGGCAACATACTAAAATTTTTCTCCTCTGAAACCCCTTGAGTGAGCCCCCAACAGTTCAAATAACTCTCAGCACCTCTGTCTTCCACGCTCCTACTGGTATGGCCCATTAAGCAGTGCTTAAAGCACTCCACTGCTTTCCTAACCCAAAGTAGCAAAATCCAAATTCCTCCAAATAAAACATGGTCAGGTCTACCACAGCAATACCCCAGTCCATGGTACCAACTTCCGTCTTAGGGTTTCTATTGCTGTGAAAAGACACCATGACCATGGCAATTCTTATAAAGAAAAACATTTAATTGGGGTGTCTCGATTACATTTTCAGAGGTTCAGTCCATTGTCATCATGGTGGGGAGCATGGTGGCATGCAGGCAGATGAGAGCTAAGAGTCCTGCATCTTGCAGATGACAAGAAATCGACTAAGCTACTGGGCGGTATCCTGAGCATAGGAAACTTCAAAGTCCACTCCCACAGTCACACACTCCCTCTAACAAGGCCATACCCCCTCCAACAAAGCCACAGCTCCTAATGGTGCCACTCCCTACGAGATCATGGGGGCCAACGACATTCAAACTACTACAGTAGCTCAGAGTGATTTTGAACTTTTGATCCCCCTGCCTCTGCCTTGAGAGTAGTCAGATAACAGACATGCACCACTACATTCACCATGCCTGGTTGTGTGATATTTTATAATTTAGAAAGAAAAAAGCCCATAAAAATAAATAAAACTAAGCTGGGTGGTAGTGGTGCACGCCTTTGCTCCCAGCGGGAACCTGGTAGCAGGTGTTAATTCAGAGACCACAGAGGGAAGCTGCTTACTGGCTTGCTCCCCATGGCTTGCTCAGCCTGCTTTCTTATAGAACCCAGGACCACCAGCCCAGGGATGGCACCACCTACAATGGGCTGGGCCCTCCCCCATTAATCACTAATTAAGAAAATGCCCTCCAGGCTTGCCCACAGCTGCATCTTGTGGAGACGTTTTCTCAGCTGAGGCTCCCTCTTCTGATGACTCTAGCTTGTGTCCTGTTGAGGTAAAACTAGTCAGCACTCTGCCCTGCTGAGCTGAAGTTACAGACTCTCTGGGCTGAGCCTGATTTTTCTAAGTGCTGGGTCTCGAACTCAGGTCCTCACGCTTATACGGAAATACTTTCCCATCTGCCCCTGACTCCCAGTCAGCTCCCTAGTCTCCCATTTCCTCTTTCCTTTCTTGCTCAATGGTTTTTGTTTCTTTCTTGTATGTTAAAGATTTTCCTT